>PNEQ01011366.1:54929-77194 GCA_003012365.1 Medauroidea extradentata | reverse complement strand
TAGATGCCGTTACGGATGACTGTGAAAACTAAAAAATTTACACAAATGGCAAGTGTGGTCAAAAGTTACGTCTACAAAACTAACATTATTTTGTACAAATATAAAATTATGAATTTTTTCCACATGAACATCCTTAACCTATCAACTTACGTGGCGGAGCAGTGGTAAATCACTCGCCTACGGAAATACACGGGTTCGACTCCGGACTCCGGCCATTCTGATTTTGATTTTCCTGGATTTTCCGGAATACCTGCATATAAATACTGGGACAGTTTGTTAAACAGGCCCTATCCGACTCCTGCTCCTCCCTTCCACCTGATGGTGTTCCACTACCGTAGCCTTGTACACTCTAAATCTGAATTAGTGAATATTCACTTATTCATGCCGACGGATGGAGCAGGTTTAAACAAACTGAATCAGTGAGAAATTACTGTGAAATCTGTGACTATTTACTGATTCCTATAAAGAATGCCAACTTTCCAGAAGTTAACTAGTGAATGTCCACAGATTTTCCAGAAATTTTTCACTGATTTAATAATTGAAAACTGTTCTTTGAAAACCACTGAAAAAAACTGTAAATATTCACTGATTCACGTGTGAGATGCTGGTACTCTTACAGGAAATCAGTGAATATTCACTAATAAAACAGTGACTATTTTCACTGATTCAAATTGTTTAAACTGCTCCATCAATCAGCGTGAATCAGTGAATATTCACTAATTCAGATTTAGAGTGTGCTGTTCAAGGAAACGTAAAGCGATAAAATAATAAATATTTCGTTTCAGGCGTTGCAGCACTGCAAAATTTCCATCTGACAAGCAGACCTCCACGTAATACAATGTTTAAGTAACACTGATGTCTAGAAATGGTTAATCGCTAAGGGCGACCCATGCGAAAGAGTACTCTCTCAACAGAATACTCTTTAAGTTGAGACACGGCTAAAAACAGAAACTTGTAACGTCTTTGAATTATATTTCTAAGCAGAAGTCACTCATTTACGTTGAGCAGTTTCAAAATAAACGTCTGTCTGCCGAAGTTATCTCTGTACACTGGTCGGCGACCTGGGCAGGCGGTCTCCTTAATAAAATTCTCAGCAGTAACTGCGATAACAGTTATTACTGATCCAGTCACAACTTACCAGTTATGAGGCGTATCTATGGCAAAACGTCCAGCGACCGAGACCCAGGTAAAAGCTTTATCTGTGTTGTTATCTACTTATGGAGTTCTACCACACCTAACGTGAGTTTCCTATTTTTAAAACATATCTTACTCCGAACGTAGGGACATACAACACTCGTATAAAAATGTTGTACTTTGACGATAAAAATCCTCGTAAACCCAGTTTCCCAAGAAATTCCTTGCAAAACTACAATTGTCATTCTTGTAAAAAAATACAAAGTATATGTTTGTGAAATTACAAGATATAGACTAGATTTTGTACTTGCAATAGGGTACCTATTAAATTTCTAATACCTAATTTACTTTAATCTTGACAAAAAGTTTATTATGAAATAGCCTTTGAACAAATTAATTTTAAATATAATTATTTATAAAAATCATAGAGGTACCCAGTTTCGAACCTGTATAGTTATATTTATATAAATCGCATCCAACCCGTAGACCACCTTGAAGTACATGCCATTAATATCTATTTATTTGTATACATTCAGTGTACTTTTCAGTGATACGAAATTTTTTTATATTTTTTTAAGCATGCAGTCAATATGAATATTCACTTCACCCCACAAAAAAAGTTTCAATAAAATATTATTTGTGTACAACTATGTAAGTTTTGTGAACCTATGATTCTGGTCGAATACACTATTTTCTTTAAGTTTTGTCTACAAATAAAATCCTTGTGACTTTACAAACAAATGAGTTTACAAAGAAAATTTTTGTACGTTTTTCCAGTTGCACATGCGTTGATTATGTAAAACGTCAACACGGTGAAGTTATTTTTTTCGGGAGGGGGAGGGGGAAAGTTTTCATTACATTCAATGGGATGCCATGGAGTGAAAGGAGCAAATGGTTAGTACATTTTGAAGTACGGAAGTTTGAAAAGACAGTTTTAGCTATACATTCTGCTCTTGACCGAAGTGTGTTTTCATTTTGTTCATTGGTGCTATGGACGAATGTGGAAAAGTTTCGTGAAAAAAAAAAAAAAACTATTTCCAGATGAGATCTTTAAATGTTTGTTGCAATGGGAGTTTACAATAAGAATTTATTGGTTTGTGGACATACGCCATTGTTCATGTTTTGCTGATCAAACTTGTGTTGAATGACAACATACAAAAAACGAAAAAGAACAAAAAAATCCTCTGGGATTCTTTCGTGTGTTTTTATTTATGTATTATTATTTTTTTTTGTTTTGTCATTCAACACAAGTTTGATCAGCAAAACATAAGTAATGGCGTATGTCTACAAACCAATAAATTACAAACTATTTCCTGCACTCTACAACACACTTGAAGCGTGTGTTAGGCGGCGCCCTTAAGGGCTTGGGCCCGAGTTTGTCGGCTTTCGAGAGAATTTTTTTTTAATCCATACGAGAGACAATATCGTAAAATTGCTTCGTAACATTTTGAAATTTGGTTTTACTATACAATGTAATTTTTCGAGACAAACTGTATGATGAGTATAGCCAATTTATCAATTAAAAGGAAATTTCGTTAATTAACTAAATATCAACTATTTTGCAGTCTTCTGACTAGACGAAATTAAAGTATGCAGTTTAAATCAGTCATAACAAAGTTACGAAGCGATTTTACCTTATCGGCTCCCATTTATGTTTTAAAAAATAGTTGTCGTTAAATGCGAAGAAACTCGGGCCCATGCCCTTAATAATGTCAGGTCTCGACAGAATATGTCCACGTTAATTCATCATCTGAGGAAGTGTCGACAGTTACAGCTGCCTCGCGGCTCGCGGGGCGAGTACACGTAGCTAGTCAGCTGTATCCGCGCCGATCATTTATAAAGACGAAGACCTCCCTGGAGCTCCCGTGCTGCCGTGGAGAATCCAAGGTAGCTGGAGCAGGGTGAAGATATTTTGTTCAGCGCGCTGCCTACCCCACAGCCTTGGCAACAGCAAGGATACGGATTTACACGTTACAACTATATCACGTGTGGATCAGCACATGTCGAACCTACCACTGACTTCTTAGCACACTTTACAGTGGAACCTCGTTAGTACAAACCCTGCTAATAAAAAATTCTCATTAATACAAAGTGAGTTTTGATCCCCTTGGAATTTGGTGAAAAATTAAACAATAACAGAAATGTACAGTAACATTTTTCTGTATAAATAAAACAATGTATGATAAAGTCCTCTAGTTAATCGTATTCATTGTGGTTATAAAAATGTTTGTTTTGTGAGAATAAACTGAGTGACTAAAATTTTAGAGACTTTAAAATGTTTTTGCACACACCTGATAATACAAACTTGTTTATTATTGGTCCCTTCAGGTTTGCGTTAAATAGATTTGACTGTAATTAACTTCACCTCTATGTAGGTATGAATGTAACGGAATATTTTAATTCAATTTTCACCCACTTTTAGGAGTCCGAATTATTTTAAATAAAGAATCAACGACAGCACAATAATAGCATAACTATGATCTGGTATTATCACCCTTTATGACAAAACTGCCGTCTGGCTGCGACAAATAAAATTAAAATCCAAATTTTAGACGAAACATTTTGAGAAATAAATATTTCTTAAGTCTTCAGCTTTGTTTTTAACACACTTATATTTTATAGCCTGACTTTTAAGTCAGCAGTTTTCACTAACTTCTGTTGCTCGTCTTTAAATGGTTTATTACTCACTGATTCAACTTTAGAGTGTGTCAATACCAAGTCCACTGAAATAGCCCAGATAATTTTGTATATTTTCGTGTACATAATTAATAAAAATGTAGTGTTACATCAGTTGTAGGTGGCCGCGGTGGCCGAGTGGTCAGACCTCTCGCCACACACCAAGGCGATCCGGGTTCGATTCCCGGCGGGCTCGGTCCCGGGATTTTCGCATTTGGTAATTGTGCTGGACGATGCCGCTGGTCGGCGGATTTTATCGGGGATCTCCCATTTACCCTGCCCATTCATTCAGGTGGTGGTCCTTACTCACCTCGTGTCGCTCGTCACCAGCACTAAAGACCTCAATGTTAAGCGCTGACCAAAATCTCTCACACACATTAGTTGTAAAATATACCTACTGCCACGCAATTATTATAATGCAAAGAGTAGTATTTATGTCTCATTAGTTTATTTCCTTCCTTAAGAGTGTTCATGTGCGATAAAATCTTGATTATATATTTTTTGAAATATTGTTAGTTTTATAGACGATACTTGTGAATACATTCTCCTCTTACGAAACAATTTTAACTCGCATAATTTTCTCATAACGCTGCGACAAAGTCAAAATTTGCTTGTTCTGCTGCCATGCAAATAGTGAAAACCAACTGACCTACATAAACAAAATAATTCGCTGGGATATAACATACCATGAGCTGTGCAATAAAGGATTTTAAAGACCATAACGTAATATTTTGGATTTTTTAAAAAATCGTAAAAATACAAGAAAAATGTAGAAAATTCAGAAATGTTATTAGATACGAAAATAGTTCGTAGGATTTTTTAAAAACGTTTTATTATGTAGCTCGTCATGTGTTATTTCACTGGGAACTATTTCACTTACGTAAGTCAATTGGTTTTCACTATTTGCATGGCAGCAGAACATCCCAATTTTTACTTTGACTCACTGTTATGAGAAAATTATGCGAGTTAAAATTGTTTCGTAAGAGGAAAATGTATTCACAAGTATCGTCTATAAAACTAACAATATTTCAAAAAATATAAAATTATGATTTTATCGCACTTGAACACCCTTAAGTGTTTGGTGTAAAATGGATTGTAGTGTGAAACGAATTTGAGGCAAACCGACTTTTGGCTGAACTGTACGTGGGTAAACAAATAACATGTCGCCCAGCCGTATAGGGAATGGCGGTTGTTAGGCGGTTGTTTACCTGCGCAGTCTGGCGGAGTGGAGGGAGGATGGACGTGGAGCTCACGAAGACGGGTCACGAAGCATGTGATATTAATACGTGTGAGTTAGTGCGGCGCATGTCGGCGGAAGACCGCGCCCAAGGCCCCCAAATCCTCTATCTAGAAGATGGTTGAAGGGTGGTGGCCAGGGGGGGCTCCATTTAGCCTGAGCTTGTCCGCGCGTCCCCTTCCGGGCACAGAAGTGACCCCTGGGGGCAGACAACCACGCCTTTTCCCCGGACCTTTCGTTTTAACCGCGTTACATAAACACAATTTATGATTCCCGCCAATGTTTCAACAGTTTTCACAATAATTATTTCTTAAGGGCGCGTATTACGTACATTTTCAAACGTCATATTTTTATATTAGTACGAAAATTTTTTCTTCTTATCTTATACATAAATTGTGACTGAATTTTACTCTTGGGAAATTTTTTTATCCCATAGTTTTTGCGTAATAACTCGTAAACGTCAAAATTTGCACTTTACGGTTTTATGTGTGCCACTGAAACCTAATGCCATATCAAACTGAAAGTAAAAAATGCCATGAGTAGTGACGTCTATTGATTAAAAACAAGAAATATATATATTTGTTTCTGGTTTTAAAAAATTCCTCGAAATTTTTAAATTTTAATTTCAAACTTCCGCAATCATCGTTAATACAGAAGTATTTTGGTTTTGGTTTTGATATAGGAGAGACGCTGTAGCCTACAACATCGTCACTGTAATTTTTTTTTCCAGTTTTTTATGTCAGTTGGTTTTAGTGGAGTACATTAAACCGTAAAATGCAAATTTCGATGTTTACGAGTCATTACGCAAAAACTATATGAGAGATTCATAAAAGCAAAATTCAGTGATAATTTATGTCTAAAATAAGAAAAAGTATAAGGTGCGAATATAAAAATAAAAATATGGCGTTGAAAATTGACGTAGACCGAGCCCTTGAGCAGGTATGAAAAATTTGTTTGGCAGGTTTGCTTGAAATTGTTTTCACTACAGTAAATATTATGATTTTAACTGATTATGAAATTAGGGAAATTTTCGTTAAATGACATTTTAGTCAAAACCGTATATTTTCTTGTATTAAAATATTTGCCGTTACAACCAAACCCATTTCAACCTAAGTGCTAAACATATTTGTAATGTCTGGTCTCGTTTAAGTTTGAAAAAAAAAAAAAAAAAAAAAAAAAAAAAAAAAAAAAAAAAAAAAAAAAAAAAAAAAAAAAAAAAAAAAAAAAAAAAAAAAAAAAAAAAAAAAAAAAAAAAAAAAAAAAAAAAAAAAAAAAAAAAAAAAAAAAAAAAAAAAAAAAAAAAAAAAAAAAAAAAAAAAAAAAAACTGTCGCAAAAGAGCAGAAACGGGGTATAATGACCTTGACCTTTACATGGCCACGTACATTTGATTATCCACGTAATGCAGATTTCTCTCTAGAAACGTTTTCGTTACAGTATATTATATATATATATATATATATATATATATATATATATATATATATAACACATTCATATTGTAAACTCCACTTGCATAAAATATATATATATATATATATATATATGTGTGTGTGTGTGTGTGTGTGTGTGTATATATATGTATATATATAGAGAGAGATTTTCAAATGTTTTATGCAACTGGAGTTTACAATATGAATGTGTCGGTTTGTGGACATACGCCATTGCTCATGTTTTATCGACCAAACATGTGTTAAACGAATGATGGCGACTTGAGGTGGGTTTGGAGAAGCGCCGGAATGAACGGACAAGGGAAACGGGAGATCCCCAAGAAAACCCGCCTGCCAGCGTCATCGTCCGGCACGATACCCACTTGCAAAAATCCGGGGGACCGACCCACCGGGAATCAAACCTTAAAGCAAAGATGTTGGTAGCATATAAAAATTCGGAAATCAGATGTTTGTGCACAGTAGACCACAAAAATTTGTTCCAGCCGGGCTGTCAGAAAAGTGAATTTGTTATTCGGCGGGGTCGGTCCCCGGATTTTCGCATGTGGGAATCGTACCGGACGATGCCATTGGTCGGCGGATTTTCTCAGGGATCTCCCGTTTCCCCGCCCCTTCATTTCGGTGCTGCTCCATACTCACCTCAGGTCACCCCTGATCAGCGCTGAAGACCTCGATGTTAAGCGCTGACCAAAAATATCTCACTCACTTGTTAGTTGGATAGAATGTACTAGTGTCCGTGGACATTATACCTGCAATAATTGGCCCAGTGTACCTTGCAGACACAGAACATTGAGGAATACAGAAGTTAAATAGTCGGTTAGGTCAGCTAACGCAGTCACACACGCCAGCAAAATGACTTCGCTGGCCAGCAACATGGCGGTAAAGCTTCCCGCTAATCAACGTAAGGTAGCTGCCCTGCTAACCGGCAACAAGGTCATTGTTTTAAAATCAAATTCTTTAATCAAACTATTTTGAAACAAATCATTTAAAACTGAAAAATAAAATAAAATTATTTCTTTTAAAATTACGAAAACACTATTTCGATGCAAGGTGAGCTAAAAAGTGGAAAACGATATTTAAATTTGAAAATTCGATTCCACAGTTCAGTATAATTTATGTTTTCTTGTCTTATTTTGTAATTTTCTTTTGACAGTCATTTATTTCGCAATGGAGTATGTCCAAGTAAATAAATCCAGTCATGATAGTTAGTGCCATGGAATTTCCGCGAAAATAATTTAGCCTCGGTTTGTTTCACTGCTTTATGTGCATATCTGCAGTTCTGAATTATAATCTGTGATTGGATGTTAAAACTCTCACGCATCTTGAGATTCTTCCAGCAAATCACGGACGTATGGGTATGTAGTAACTTTACTCTGATTGGCGCAGTTTAATGAGAGACATCACTGCACGTATACACGCTGCCAATAACCATGAAGCATGAATGCTATGACATGCACGTAACACACTGAAACAAAATGGGTCAAAACCTTTATCGCCAAAAGTTCATGACTCTAATGATAATAAGTATTTTACAGTTGACCTTATATCATTGGTTACAGCGGAAGTCAGGTGAACATGAGTCCAGCCTACCATTAGATAACAACGTGAAGATTCAGCTCTCTAATATTTACATTTTCTTTCTCGTATAGTTGGCATATTTAAAATTTTAAGTTGGCAATTAGTAAATCGTTTATAAATTATCATTTGGTGTATTAGGTATTCGATTTATAAATAATAATATATTGTTGAATTTGTCCGCAAGGAGCAATAAATCACTCGGCGGGACATGGGTCAAATAATTCTGCTCTACGTCATGGGTTTTATAGATTTCATTTGTTTATACTGTACAATATTCAGCTCTTGGCCGGTTTACAACCTAAAATGTATAAATAAATACGTAACCTTATACCACATTGATTCGTATTTAATGTTTTCATCGACACCTAAGAAAGGTTATTAATAAGTAATAGTAAAAAAATAATTTAAAAATTATGCAATAAATAAGTAGTGACAGTGTTGATGCGAGGAAATAATGACAAATAAAATTGGTAGTAACAATACTGTCACGGCTAGTGCTGTTATCATCATGACATCCATGTAGTCTATATTGCAACGTAAAATACGAGAGAAATAGCTAGGGACGGGAAAAATTCGCGAACTCAATGACATGCATACGTTAGAATCAAATATCCTATGCAGACTCAAGCCCCGACCATTTGTCAATTAGATGCTACTCAGTGGAACAACAGACAATGAACGAATATACGGGGCTTGAGTATGCATTGAATTTTCGATTCTAACATGTCGGTCATTGAATTCGTAAAATTTTCTCAACCTTTAGAAATAACCTAACAAACCACCTTGGTTTTACTTACGTCTGTATCATTATTTATGTGTCTATACTCAGTCCACTCTAAGTTTGCAGCAGAAATAAACATTACTTACGAAATAAATCAAAGCAGTTAAAATATATTTTGATTCCTCACATTGTGATTGTGCAATAACACAGTTACCTTGTATTTTCCAATATTTCAAATAACATTTACGCCGTATAAAAATGTTATTGTCATTAACTTGAATGAATTAGCTGCAACCTTAGAATGGATAAAGTATAGTAAGGGTTGACACTAGTGGCTCGCCAACTAGCTGTTGCGAGCTTGTGTCTATGTATGTGGGTGGTAGTTTTTTATCATCCTCCCGAGCTGTCGCTGCACAGGGTGATAGTTTCACGCTGCGTGGCTACAACAGGTGTGTGTTTGCAGTTTGGTCGAGGGAGGGAGGTGGCGTCAGGTGGCAACATGCCAGGATGGCAGGTTGTCACGCACCAGGGAGCACCCCTATAGCACCACGCACCAGCCCTCTTCGAGGCAGGCGTGCTCGAGCACTGGAACCTCCAGGCATACCGCTACGCCTACCCTCTTTTGTTCTTCTACTCTCGTCGCCGAGGAGGAACATAATCCCGTCAATTCTTGCAACTTTCATCCACCAGTGACAAATATAGATGACGGTTTATCGCGGGAAAACTTGACTGTTTGCTGGGTTTCAACGTACGTTCTTTCATATTACCACAAGAACACTGACTTTCGCTTGTACTTCCAGCTGTTGCCCTATTTAACTGGCCGGTAAGAATCCCGTTATTGTAATATTTGACGCCTGCTATTGGTCTTCAGAGATCTACATGGTGTCAGACGTATATTGCCCAATCATACATGTTGCAAGAAACTGCAAAGTTTCCAAGGGTATGTTGGCACAAAACATTTCCGCGATATACCATCATCTCTAGTGATACCTTCTAGACTTCAAGGTTGTATGGGGCCTTCGGTTGGAGCAGTGGCTTGAGCACTCGCCTCCCACTAAGGCGACCCGGTTTCGATACCCGGCGAGGTTGATCCACGGACTTTCGCATGTGGAAAACGTGCCGGACAATGCCGTTGGTTGGTGGGTTTCCTCCGGGATCTCCCATTTTCCCCTCTCCTTCATTCCGGCGCTGCTCCATTCTCACATCATGTTATCCCTCACCATCGATAGATGTTAAGCGCTGACCAAAACCTCTTCGCTCATTCACTCACTTCAGGGCTGTAGCCACGTCGTCGTCGTATTTCTTACTTGCGTTTTTGAAGAGAAACAATTACAGCAAGCTAAAACTCCACCCTGAATATGCAATCTATAGAATCATCCGGATGAAATAAGACAATGACACGGCCGCAACCCAGAAGCCGAGACTATAGAAAATGGTCGCGAAAACTTGCGATCTTTTAATACCGAGTTATAGTTTCCATCACTCACCGTCTTTATTCTGTTCATCATATGGATTATTTAACCAACAGGAGCTTTAATTTATTCATTGAGAACAATTATTTCGTTATTACCTTATCAGAAAGACTAACGTCTACACTTTAAAAAAATCACTAACATACTAACATAGCTAGATAACTGGAATGACGGCATTATTTATCTTCTGCGAAACACACTTATACAGAAATACTTTTTTTAATTGAATTATAATATGACATTATTTCAGGTCAGTATGTGGACATTAAACAAAATAAACTTCAAGTTTCACTATTTTGTGCACAGTCAGTCAGAAAAAACAAGCCATACATAAGTAATTAGAAATATATAATTCACTGCAAGTATGGACGTTTTACTCTTTCACTTGTCGTCTGTAGGTTAACGATCGTCGTATTAAAAATAACCATATTTAACTTGTATTTTTGTCTTTAAAGTCACAGTTAAGGCATAGTGGCCTTGTCATACATAATAATATGATACGTTGGACGTTTTAAATTTATATATGTGTGTGTGTGTGTGAGAGTGAGTGTGTATGTGTGTGTATGTGCGTGTTTGTGTGTGTTCGAGGGTGTGTGTGTGTGTGACTTGTACTATTGAATTGAGGAAGGTTTATACTAAAATATTTTTTTCATCGCAGAAATTGCACAAACCATGTTAAGACCACGGTAGGTAGATTTTCTTCACATTTGAACAAAATACTCAAAACTTTTTTAATGAAATGTTTTTAATAATTTAAGACAGAGCAGTCATACGATGGACACTTTAACATGCAAAATAATGCACCATTCGTTTGCAAAAAAATATTTCGCTCGATTTTGGCATATTCTCATAACAAAATTGATACTTATTTTGAAGAAAATTTTTGGAAAACTACAAGGTTCATACCTACCAAAAATAGGTACAGATAATGATACATCTATGGTAAAACAATGTAGGAATTCTTCGATATGAAAATTATGTTGCTTCAAAAAACACATTTTAGAAATCACTGTAAAACTCTTGGGTGTCGCCTTAAATAAAGTATTCCATTGATGCTGTATATATTTTTTCGCCAAGTTACTTCCTACGACATAGATATGTACGATTAATCGAAAAACGTCGCAACAAAAATCAGAAATCCAAGTTCGCGTCGTATGTTCGACCTAAAAGTCATCTACCACTCGTGAAGATTTTAACTTAAAGCTAACAGTCATACTCTAAGTGATTTTGAGGTAAGTACGCCGAAGGAGTTTTGGAACAATTACTTTAAAAACATAGTTTTATATGGTTTACAATTTTTTGTTTATGCAATTAACTATAGGAGAAGCTGTGCTCGCTCCAGGATCATCGGTTCTTGAAGATATTAGGAAGGTATTAGGAATCAAACCCAATTCTCTTTCCCTGTGAGAGAGCCGCGGTGGCCGAATGATCAGAACATTCGCCTCCCACCAAGGCGATCCGGGCTCGATCTCCGGCGGAGTCGGTCCCCGGATTTTCGAATGTGGGAATCGTGCCGGACGATGCAGTTGGTCAGCGGGTTTTCTCAGGGATCTCCCATCTACCCCTCCCTTTCATTCTGGTGCTGCTCCATATCCACCTCATGTCACCCCCTCAACAGCGCTAAAGACCTCGATGTTAAGCGCTGACCAAAATCTCTCACTCACTCACTCTCTCTTTGAGGTAGTGACGTCACTCACTACACCAAAACCAGTTAAGAAAAGTCACTATATTTGCCTAAATCGGGAAGATTTTCAATTTGGTGCGTTTTTTGTAACCATACAAAGTTTCCAAATGTACTAAATGTCACCAGAGCGAGTGCTCGTCCAATAATTCATAGCTAGAGACATGCAAAATTCGCGTTATCATTTGGTAGCAGACTAAACTTCACATTCCTATACATAACAGAGCTTAATCTGAAATTCAATTGGCCACCAATTCTCATGTGTTGTCATTTACGTGTGTTACGTCTCTGCAGAGATTGGCCCCTCTACCGTATAAGCATTCTCCGCGGCAAGTCACGGCAATATCGGCCATCGGGAGACGTCGAACGAGCCTATAGTCACTTGGAGTCTAGTCAGCTGTCAGAAAATAACGCGAATTTTGCATATCCCTATTCATAGCTAAGCTACAGTTAGCATGTCAAAACATGCTAAATAGTTCCAAAAATGTAAACACAATATATAAAATGAACTACAATGAAGTTAAATTATACACACGGTGTTCCTAATATCAACGAAAGAACCACCAAACGAATATGGTCAGTTACGAAGAGGAAAAGTGAGTTACTAGAGTTTGAGAAATATAGTACTGTAGTAATTATAAATGCATTATATTTGTGCAAACACTACGTATTATTATTTTTCATACTTTGACTGTCCCACGGTGTATAAATAGCGACAAATATCTGCTGTTGTCATACTTTATAAATAATTTCAATTATGTCGGGTTATTTTGAATGCAAGACATTTTAAAATCCTGATATACTTCCAAGCATATAGTTACAGTCCGGTTGGCCTCTGGTGATCGGAATAATCTGGCAAAATGACACAGCAAACCTACATAACTATATATATTATGTTACTTTTCGTAAACGCCGAAAGCACGAGAGTAAGGAAAATCAATAACTTGTGTTACAGGTAACATATGCACTGGCCATTAAAGTATGGATTTGCATCCTCAAATAAAGCTTTCTTATGTTATTTTTCATATATTTCAAAATACTCTTGTAAATATCTCTGACAACATTTTAAATTTTCCCGATAAAAATTAAGTAATAAACGTTCATATGATTATTAACTTTCAGTTTTGTTTGTAAAAGTAGTTAAGTACCCAGGGATTTTGACCTACTCAACAGCTGAGTCAGTAGGTAAGGACACTTTGGCTTGGAAAGACAGGAAAGGAAGAGTAGGAATCAGCCATGGCCTTTTAGAGTTAAAAAACATACAGTTAGATATTTGGGAACAAAATGAGAATCCTAATTTTGTCGGGGAAAACCGATACTAGAACCTGTAACCTCCCGAATACAAAACCAGCGTCTTATCGCTATGCTGTCTCGCTCGGTTGTCTTAATTACAGATTTTCTGTCAGTTTGTTTGTGGAGGACCCTTCACTGACTTTCAACATTGTATAGATATGCTAGACACTTCGAAAATTAGGCGTGTAAACGAAAAATAATGCGTAAAGCCGTAGTACATGTTATTTTAGTGAATATACTCATTAAAATGCCAAATTCTAAACTCCACAGTTTTCTAAATCACTACAAAACGTCAGAGAACTGATTTAACGGAGAGAATTTCCATAAAATTACTGCAAATTTCAGTGAAATTCTGGGTGAACTGACATATATTTATTGCACATTTACGTAAAATTGTTCGTGACTTCCGATAAAATAAATGCACGTTTACACAGAACTGTCAAATTACTTTAAAAAAAACTGCATACATCTGAAAAAATTTTCGGTTAATTTTTGTGAAGTAACGTATTTCTGCAATATTTTCAGTGAATATTCATAACACATTTATTTAAAAAATTCCTTAGAATTGTCTACGAATTTTAGCAGAGCATGGTGCTGATGTTTCTTCGCCAGAGTATTGGTATACAAATATATATACATATACACGTACGTACACACATATATACACATATGTATACCAAATATACAATATATTTATTTGTTTATGTGTGTGTGAGTGCGTGCATTTCGCAGACATTGCCTATTGGCCAGGGCTCACTATGATGAGTTTGTCTTTACTTACAAATCGGCCAGTGACAATCCGCCATATTGATGATTCAAGCGCCTCGATTTCGCAATATGCGTGGTAGTTAGTCTTCTGCCTTTTTCCGTGTCTTCACAGCGTCACCGAAATACTACGTGGATGATACCTTCGTATATATAAATCACTGGTACAACAAGTTTAATAGGTTTGACTTAAGCAGAAGGGAACCAACTATATGTATGTGTGTGTGTGTGTAAGCTAATCATATTACGTAAAAGAAAAACTCAAAACAATGTCCAAAAAAAATTAACCAGGAATATAGATATTTTAAGATAAATAAGAACCCCGAGAAAGCTTCTCATACATAGTTCAGAGCACGTAAATAAAACTTTGGTTAACAATATATCGGTTCCAATAAACTTCGTTCGCTTTAAACGCTCATAATATTTTACTATATTATCATATGATACGATTTCAATGCACGTTTTTGTTTATGTTCCTATAGGGTACATTACGTCAATCCGATATTTGAAGAGCATGGAAGGAGACGGTGGTAATCCACAGTGTATAACAGCTGAGTTATACACATTTAATAAGATAACGCACAATTCGACAAAGAAATTTAAGTAAAGTCATCATTGCAAATACATTATATTTTCAGTTATTCTAGTAGACAACCTATGGAAAATAATCATCTACACAACGATAAAATAGTATATACAACTATGTAATTTCTGAATTAAGCTGTAAAAACCTGGCCTACAATACGATCATGAGTGCACTCTGCTGCCAAGAGGCAATGATTTTTGGTGAAAAAAATTATGCAACATTTTGTTTCAATGCCTTATGTGAACATCTGCATCTCTGCTTCATGGTCAGTGATTGGCTGTTTTAAACTCTCAACATATTTGGGATCTACCCGCAAATCATAGACGTGTGGCGCCGCAGTAACCTTACTCTCATTGGCACAGTCAAATGAGTGACGCCTCTACAGGAATGCACGCTATTAATAACTACGTACCAGAGCTGCAGATGTGAACGTGAGGCACTGAAACAACGTGTTGCATAATTCTTTTCACCAAAAATCATTGCCTCTGGGCCAATTTGTGATCAAACTGCTTACATCGAAACGTACAGCATGAGATCACTATTTTGTTCCTGCATAAAACTCTAGTATTAAATAAATTTGGGTTACCATTGTCTTTCCCCATACCCTTCAATTATGTACTGTAACATTTTGAAAGCCAGCTTTGTGTGGGCAGCAAATAAATCTGTGTGAATGTAGGTTGCAGTCTCTAGAACCGCGGTAACACTAGAGGTCTCAAAACATGTTCAGTTAAATACATTCTGCAGCCATGTTTGTTCGTGGTTAAAGATAAACATGCTTGCGAGGTTACACAGCTAAATATAAGAAACACAATGAACTTCCTAACCTCAACAAACTTGGAACTTGAAATGTTCTATATTTAATTACTAGTCGGCCGGCTGCAGCGTTGCCCGCGTGAACTTATGTAATGTAAACAGTAACTCTGGATAAAATATGTGATGAAGGCATTTAACAGCTAGCGTACTCAATAACAGTGAACTATAAATTATATTAGCTCAGTGTAAAGAGCGCGCGCAATATACTCGTATGATGTCATAGTAATTCCCATTGCAAAGTCTTGCACGGGATACGAACCCGTAACCCCACCCCTCCCACACCACAAAGGTTATACAATACCTAACTGAATGCTTAAAAGTAAGCCGTGAAAATTCTTTCGTACGTACAGGCTACAATCCAAAGAGGTTTTATTTATGAGTAGGTTGGCAAATAGAAACAACTGTTGAATTATTTCTCCGTGATCATTCTGTTTTCGGGAGACTGTAACATTTTACTGCTCTTCACCTACTTAATTTTCGAATTTCATAAAAACCTGAATTTGATTTGTAGATATTTACATAAGCTTCATTCTTATCAAAAAATCATCTCGATATCTCAACGGGTATAAGCGGTACAGATGATGATTTGAAATCATATTTTATTTTTTTAACAGCTTTCAAGAATGAATTTCGAAAAATCCTGAAATTACTTTTTTTGATATTAACGTAAGGATTATTTTAAAGCAAAAACCATTTCAATATTTCCACTGGTTTAGGAGATAAGTGGGATTAATATTAAAAACACGTTTTATTTTTTAAAGAGACTTCAATGCACGAATTTCGAAAAATTGTGAAAAAAAATTTTTTAGATATTTACTTAAGCATAATTTAAAAAAAATTACCTCACTATCTCAAATTGTTTAGGATAAATCACGGAGTAATGAAAAACACATTTTACGGCTTTCGCCCCTTGATTTTAGAATTTCGCAAGATCGAAAAATTCGCCAATATTAATTAATTTGGCAATATTATGAAGATAAAAATTTATGATAGCATTCCCGGTTAATGAGATATCAATTATTCTTTTAAAACACATTTAATCCCTTTTGACCCCCTTAATTATCGAATTTCTAAAACTCCTCACTTAGTGGGTGCCTACATGGCAAGGGGAAGCTTCCCTCAAAATGTAATGCTTCTAGGTCCAGCGGTTTGGGCTGTGCGTTGATGAGGGAGTGAGTGAGTGAGTGTGTCAGGACACTTCATTTTATATATTAAGATTAGCACATGTACACTCAACATTCGTGACTTTATAGTTATCATATTGCATCTAACTGCAATGCTGCTACTGTGTGTAAAGTGGATATACTTATCTTACACCTGAAAGTTAGTATAATTTAACGAGTGAAAAATGTCGGACCAAACAGCAGCTATGTTTGTTACACAGACCGTTACTGCAAGCAGCCAATAGGAGAGATGCATCGAAGATACGTAGTTCGAAACAACACATGAAACCAGTTTTCTTTGAATGAGAAGAGACTGCGATCTGAAGTAGTTCGTAGCTCGTGTAACGGCTCCATAAAACGGAACATGTTTAAGTGAAGTAGTTTTGTATGCAGTGTGACCGCTGCCTAGGACATAGGCGTCGCGCATTGAGACGTAGGCAATGCGCATCACACACGTGTAGTGCGTGTTGCGAGAGTACGTTGCGGCGTCCTCTGCCCCCTCCCCCTTTTTTCTGTCTTTTTTTTTTCCTGAGAGCATTGCGTCATTAGTTTACGAACAACTAAACTGTATTAACATAATTGACGTCCAATAATACAACACGCAACAAGCTGAAGAATTTTGGAAGCTGTTTCAGTACCACAAATGTTTGCGGTTTTTCAATCTCTCTAGCTACATTACAAAAAAAATTTTTGAAGGAAGTGGTATTCCAAGTAATGACAATACGTTGGAGAGTACACACTTAAGTAAAAACTGAAGAATTTTTCGCTGCAGAGTATATTGGAGTGGTCTATCAGGCCGTTGAAACTGAGTCTGGTACGCAAGGTGATCTCATTGGCATTCTTGAGGTGGAACGGAAGAGGTTTCAAGAGGAAGTGTTCATTTTAAAACATAAATATTTAAAGGACTGCCTAGATAATTACAAAATTGCTAAAATATTTAGTACAAATTTTTGAAAAATCACACAAGGAAGTGTAAAATTGGCGCAAATATAAGAATTAATTTAAAAACTGAAATTATAATAACAAATTGCAAATAAATGTAGAATTTATGCTCTAATAAATTATACTCTCGTAAATGTATTTTTAGTGGTGGAAGTATTATTTCCTTCTATAAATAATAATTAATTTTATACTTTTCCGTATATATATATATATATATATATATATATATATATATATATATATATATATATATATATATATGTGGTATTTTGCTACAGACGTGTAAGTTGTTCTGTGTATTACTTGTCATTTTCGATTTCAGATAGCAAAATAAATCAAATAAATAATTGTATAAAAAGTTTTCTTTAAATTTAGCCACATATTGCTACAGAACACGGAACGCAGGATTCGACGTAAAAGGTGCGGCCGACGGGAAATCGGCGCAAATAAGAAAAAAGTGTGTATTTGTGTCACTGAAAATACTTAATTATGTTGTTTTCAAAGTAAAGATAATTTTTGGCCACAATTACAGTAACAAAAAATTAAACGCCTTTGGTTTGAAACGACTGTGGAGTGCCCGCCTGAATAGTGCACGTTTGTTAAGTTGGCCACCTGCCCATACTTCCAAGTTGTGTGCAGAGGTATGGTACATGTGAAAGTGCGTGAAAAATGTCTCATCGGGTAGAATTTTCAAGAACGTCTACGCAGGAGACTACTTTAATTCGGAAACGTCGCGGGTTAGGTCAGACGCGGACTGTCATTGGTCCAACATTCCTAACCATGTATCTTTACTGTCACATGTAACTGAACATTTAGGACATATAAAGAACTCCTTGCTAAATTTCTGTAAGAGTATTACTACGTGATAAGTTTTGCCAAATATATTTATACAGACAATTTTAGGCTGTTTTCCGAAACCATGAAAGCTGTGAGCATGTAAGTATTTAACTGCATAAACACACTCGAGAACACATATACAGGAACAAACGCCTAACAAGCACAACACTCGAATCCTGGGCTAAAATTGAGACGAAAATGTTTGTGGCAAAATGTTGTACGACATTTTATTTTCACAATGTGGCAAACACAGCACTGTAGTTAGTCCCCTCTTGCGGTCCACAGATTTCTTACCTATCTTAATACTACTGTTCCGACTTGCATATTATTTGTCCAGGTTCAAATCCTGAGCAGTCGAAACATTATTCTATATTTATTTGACGTAACATATGTGAAATAATACACGATCGTGGAGCGCAAGAGAGGACTATCTCCGTGCAGTGTTGCCACATTGAGCACATAAAATGTCGTACAACATTTTGCCACAAACATTTTCGTCTCAATTTTAGCCCAGGATTCACGTGGAGTGCTTACTAGGCGTTTGTTTCTCGACATTAAATATATATATATATATATATATATATATAGTCTTCCCCTTAAGAGGGCGAGGTACATAATTCAACGCTAAAAACTATTAATCAATAACTGTAGGTTTCTTGAAGCCAATTTGCGAAAGTTAAACAGTAGCAATCCTAGACAATAGTTTTAGCCAACGTTTTAAACAAAATTGTTTCCAGTGTTACGAACTGCTGAGGCACAATCTCTGACGCCGGAACTTCGTGCATTTAACTGCAGCGCAAGAGATCACGCGTAACGAATTAGTAATTCTGGATAAATATTTACTCATAAAGTTGGCAAATACCATTATCTAGGATTGCCATTGAATATTTTATATATACTGGCTTCGAGAAAAGCGTAGAAATCAATTGATGTTTTCAGCGTTTATTTCTCGCACTCTTAAAGCAAAATCTTTCTTTTGCCCGGAACCAATATCTTGAAGTGTGACAGAGCCCCATTCGAATATAATTGAACATGTAAATTCCTATCCTACCGCGCTCTATTATACGAAGCGATCTAAAGACCTAGATAAAAAAACTCTTCACTTAACTCTCAACTGGTGCCTCTGAAGGCGGATTAATATATTTTCGACTGTGTGACGAAACGATTTCTGCATCAGTTTGTTTCAATGCCTTATGTGCACATCCGCATATTTGCTCCGTGGTTACTGATTCGATGTATTCTTGACTCTTGCTTGTCTGGGTATTATACTGGCAAATCACAGACGCATGGTGTCACAATAATCTTATCCTGATAGGTGCAGTCAAATGGGAGAATGTCTGAGCAAAGACACGCTACCAACAAACACAAAGCAGAGCTGCAGATGTGCACGTAAATCAGTGAAACATAATGGTGCAAGAATATTTCCGCGACAAACTCGATGAACCAGACGGCTGCAGCGCCTGGGAAGACATCACTGCGAGAGGTAAGGTTCACGCAGGGGTGGTTAGGAATAAAAACAGCCTGCCTGTTAGGTCGAAAGTTGTACGTTCCGCCGATGTAGCTGCTTGACTTTTATGAGGTAACGAGTCCAATTACAGTCGGTAATCTAAGGAAGCTGCGAGATATTTTTCGAGGAATGTTTTGTTTTTTGTGACCGCGCAGTGGCGGTGATCGTCTCGGTTCGCAGGGCCGTGAGCCGGGGTGTGACGGATCCCAGGTCGGCCAGGGTGGTCGACGTCGTGGGTTCCCACGCCGAGTCCTACACCTTCCTAACTATATCATTCCCGTTTAGTTGGCTGCCTTAGTCGATGTCTGGGCGCTAGCAACGCAGATCTGCTAAGGGTTGGAACCCTGATATTCCCGAAAAGTGAGTGATGATATTTTAGTCAGCACCTAAACATCTAGGTCTTTGGCGCTGGTGAGGGGTGACATGAAGTGAGTATGGAGCAGCGGGAGAATCGCAAGAAAACCTGCCGAACAGCGGCATCGTCCGCATGAGAAAGTCCGGAGACCGACCCCGCCGGGAATTGAACCCGGATCGTCTAGGTGGGAGACTAGAGGTTTGACTCTTCGACCATCGCGGCGTTTTTCCCGAGAAGGTATTCGCAACATCGTGTTCAAAGCTTTGTGTACATTTGTTCTGCTGCGTCAGTGACTGAATGTTATTAAGGTGTGGGTATCAGTCGTCACATTGGTTTTTTTCTTTTACTTTCTTTTTTTAGAAGGAAAGTGTGAAATTTGTGATTATCGCGTGATACCCATTAATCGTGAGTTGTAGCATACACGTCGCATTTTAGGTTTTAGCTTATATGTTATTTAATCCGCATTCAGTCAATAACTTTTTTTGTATTCTTAATTTACTCGACTGACCGCAGCCTGACTATTCGTTAAACTTTTAACAACGACGTTTCTACTGTAAACGTAAAGTAAATAGCATCCACGCAATAATCGCCAATTTTACTATATACACTGTCAACAACAGTGAAACATATCTGCAAGTGTTTATGTAACGCATTGAAACAATTTGGAGAGAAAATGGCGCAAGACTGTATGGAACTCTATGAGATACTGAGTGGCGACCCTATAAGTTCATGACGAAATATTAAAGTAAAATTGGAACTACACGAGACATTTCATTTTTAAGATCCTGCTGTAAATTTAAAAGGACTTGAAAGGCCCTTAATAAGTATTAAAGATAAAAGAATGATCTGAAATCGGTACAGAGACACTGAATTTTATTCCTAAGCAAATGCTTAATAAACATACGCACGTCGCTAGATATGCTGCAACCTTAGCATAAGTCGGTTGTGATAGCTAACCCTCTACACATTAAAAACATTTTCTTTACAACAAGGAAAAAAATTTATTTGAGGATTTAGCTTGCGTTAAAGAAATCTCGCCTTACGGCAAAGAAAAAATAGAAAAACTTACGTTAGTCGTTACTAAATATTTATTTAATTTTTTTAATAAAGTAAGCTTCTTTGTAGCAAATATTATAATTTCTTCAATTAAAGTTTGTGCTGAAAATACAACTGATTTCGGTATGAATATTTCTATTAAATTATCGTAATCGTAGCACATTTTTTTTGTTATCATTGCTATCTGCCTGTTGTTTGAGGCAGTAGTAGCTAATGCAGAAATATTTTGAACTCAAGTGTGCATAGGGCAGAGGATTTTAACATGCAGGTATTTGAATTGTTAATATTTACCTTTCTTTGCGTTCAGTCGCTGAAATAGACTAAAGTAAAACATTTGAAACACAATCAACAGCTCATTAATTTTTTTCACCAGATTTGTGTGCCTCTTATCGTGTAATGGTGTTAAAAGAGTGTGGATCCAAGTTTCTCACCTTTCCAAAGAATTCTTTTTTTTAACCCGAACCATAGCCGAAATCTCAAAACTGTTCTGTATGATTGTTACAAATTAGTTATACTTAATACACCTAAACTTTTCGTGAAAATATTTTTGCACCAGTTGATTTCAATACGTTGCTATTAGAGACCTGAAAATTCGCGTGTTCTTTTGGTCACAGGTTATATTTCCAACAACTGTAAGTTTGTGTCACGTTTGCAGTTGGCAATTGGCTTATTTGACTTCTCCTGGACGTCTCTGAGCCAATAATAAAATTGTAACTAACATACGCCTATATCACACTAAAAGCAAGAAGCTAAAGAGCATCTGCTGTCTACTTCAGTTCACATATAATCTTGCAAGCTAACCTATCAATTACCTTTATATTCCAAGTCCATTTACAAACATTCGTTCACGTACATGGCCAGCAAGGCTTGGAATGACCTACCGGGAGATTTAAGAAATCTTTCGCACCACACTTTCAGGGAGAAATATAAGTCCTTTCTGCTACAGAACCAGTTACAATAAACAATGATTACAAAAGCCCATACAACTTTTTTTCTTGACATT
>PNEQ01011366.1:0-54829 GCA_003012365.1 Medauroidea extradentata | reverse complement strand
CAATATTTGTCTGTTTTACTCAAAATATTGCCATTTTAGTAATTATTTGTTCAATGTAATGTTACAATTATACTTTAAAACCTTGTAATGCTTACAATCAAAAGTTTAATGCAATTCTTTTGTAATAATATTGTAATATTCATAATTAATATTTGTTCATTAGTGTGAATAGTTTCAACTACGTACCAATTGTAAACCAGCCTGAGGCTGAATTTGCACGTTATAAAATAAATAAATAAATAAATAAATAAAGTGAACCCGCGAATTTTTTCCGTCTCTATTTATTAATCGCCTTCAACTGTACTTCGTGGTAGGTGTTTTTTGCCCTTACTGTCTCGAAATTCTACCAGGAATTCACAGACTTGTGGTGTCGCAGTCATCATATTCGCATTGACACAGTCAAATGAGAGATGCCTCTTCACAAATTCTAGGGACCCCTAATTTTCACGAAAAGAAAATTGTACAACACTTTGTTTAACACTTTACGGCCTACACAAGTTTTCTGGCTATGAAGACAGGATAGAAGGCAGTTGCCTATACACACTGTAGTGAGGCCAGCACTATTGGTCGCCATGTTAGCCACTATACATCGTTATTGGTCCACATCACATCTGACAAGCCTACTATACTGTACACCGTTCATTATTGGTTCCCTTAAAATACAATGAAGTGCTTGTTCATCAGTGTTCCAATCAAAGTCCTCCAACTTAGACAACATGAATAAAAAATATATCATGTTAATTTCAGCAGTAAACTGGCCTTTACTTTGATGTACAATAAATAGGAACCCCTAATTTTCGCGAAAAGAATTTTGCCCCACTTTGTTTCAGTGACTCACATGCACATCTGCAGCTCTGCTTCATAATCAGTGATTGGACGTCTTAGCTGTGACGTGTCTTGGGGTTCTACTGGCAAATCACAGACTTGTGACGTTGTAGTAACGTTATTGTGATTGGCGAAGTCAAATCAGAGACATCACTTCACAAAGACACGTTGCCAATAACCATGAAGTAGAACTGCAGATGTGCACATGAGTCACTGAAACAGAGTGAGACTAAATTATTTTCGCGAAAATCAGGGGTCCCTAACAATAAATGATGGTGTACGCAGTTGTATAGTTTTCAGCTCGATAACGGTGAACACTGGCAAAACATGGTGCTGTACTCTGAACAAGATTTAGTTTTCGAATCCAAGGAAACGTTAGTTTAAGTTCTGCTCGAGCGACATTCTGGCATAGTCCTCAAAGTGTTCAATACCTCATGTGCATTTCTACAGATCTGATTCGCTGTTATTGGCACCGTGTCTTCGTGTGGAGGCGTCACTTGTTTGACTACGCCAATCAGAATAAGGTGACAGGGACACCTAATGTATATGATAAGTAGAGATAGAAAACTTTGCGAAAATATTTTTGCATCACTTTGTTTCAGTGCCTTACGTGCGCACCTGCATCTCTGCTTTGTGGTCAGTGATTGGATGCCTTAACATACAACGTCTGGAGGTTAAACCCGCAGATCACAGACGTGACGTGTGGCAGTTATCCGTGTACTGATTGGCATAGTCAAATGAATAACAACTCTACGTAAAAACACTCTGCCAATAGCCATGAAGTTGAGCTGCAGGTGTACACGTAGGACACTGAAACAAAGTGGGGCAAACATATTTTCGGGAAAATCAGGGCTTCCTACAAATTACACATCGCCGGTAACTAACGACAGGAATATTTCGCAAATTTAATGACCTGCATGTAAGTTTCCAGTGTACTATACATACTCAATCCCGGACTATTAGTCAACTAGCTGCTACTCATTGGAACAACAGACAATGAACGAATATACGGGGCTTGAGCATTGTGGATATTTCAGTGGATTCTAACATGCAGGTAATTAAATTTTCCTGTCCGTACCAATGACCATGAAGCAAATCTTCAGATACGCAGAGAGCCAGTGATTTTTGGTGAAAATATTCTGCAACAATTTGTTTCAGTGACTTATGCGAACACCTGTTTCTCTGCTTCATGGTCAGTGATTGGAAGTTCTTAACTCTCGGCGTCTCGGAGTCCTACCCGCAAATCAAGGACGTGTGGTGTCGCGGTAATATTGTTCTGGTTGGTGCAGTCAAATGAGCCACGCCTCTGCCCTATTTTATTCTGCCAATAACCACGGACCAGAGTTGCAGGTGTGCACGTAAGGCTCTGAAACATGTTGTTGCATAATTATTTTAACAAAAGTCAGTGGCTGTAGATACGCAGGTAAGACATTAATGATAATGTATGAAATATTAAGTGGTTTCATAGGTTGTCTGGGTGAGCAGACGTGCCCCAGAGTTACAGCTGGTACCACAGAACATTTAGGAATACAGAAGTGAAACAGCAGGTAGGACGGCGAACTCATTCACACACGCCAGCAAAAATGGCTCCCCTGGTCAACAACATGGCGGAAACACCTACATCCAATCAGAGTAAGACGGCCGCCCTGCTAGCCGGCAGCCAGGCCAATAGGAAACCTGCAGTAACATGCAGGAGCCAAACATACACGGGGCTGGTATCAACAACCTCGGACAGCCAATAAGAGTCGAAGTTCGCCCGTATCAAAGGAGTTGCCACGTCACTTCACGTCTGTATTACTAGAGATATGTAAAATTCGCGTTATCATCTGGTAGCAGACTAAACTTCACTTTCCTATACATAACAGAACATGATCTGCGATTCAATTGGCCACGAATTTTTATGTATTGTCATTTACGTGTGATACGACTTTACAGAGATTGGCCTCTCTACGCGGTAAGCATTCTCCTCGGAAAGTCACGGCAATATCGGCCAGCGGGAGACGTCTATAGTCACTTGGAGTCTAGTCAGCTGTCAGGAAATAACGCGAATTTTGCATGTCTCTATGTATTACTATCTAGTCTGTGCCAGTACTGTCTGTGACACACTCGAGCAAGGTACAAACGTTGCCAAACATTCGCCTCTCATTTGGAGGAACCTTGTTTGATTCCTGGCTTCGTGCATGTTCTTTCGATTGTCTAGTGTTATACAAAATCCCTTCAGGCAAATGCTGGGATAAATAATTAATTTAAACAGCCGCGTTTTTCTCCCAGAAGTCTGCCACTCCTTGCTGCCTTCCAGGAAAGAGTTAAAAATATATATATATCACTGACAATAATTTTTAATGGTCTCTCACAATCCCAACCGCCTTCAACCCGCCCACTAAAATATTAATTACCACTTCCCCTTTCTAAAAAAATATGTTTTAAAGGATAACTGGCAAGAATGCCTTAATGCAGGCACTGAGAAAAATCCTACCCTTATTCCCCGTGTACTCTACCGAGGACGTTAATCTATTAGATGGAATGTAAAACACACTGTAAAAAATGCTTCGTAAATAGGAATGGAAGGTATTAAGCCAGACACAGTATGGAACACTTATTATAGTTCAGCTTGCAAAGAAAAGAAATGTTGAGCATTCTTACTATACAAGCATGGTAACGCATTATACATTTGACTGATAACTAAATATGAATAGGAACACTACTGTTGATGTATGGTAATAAATTTTATCATTACTACTTTCTTAACATTCCTGTAAATCTGTAGGGTAAAATTACGAATAATTTTTTCCAGTGTACCAAATGAATAAACAGATATATGGCGACAATGCTGGAGTGATATCGGGACACAGAGGCCACGAAGACCGGGCTGGGAATCGAACTCGGGTCCTCCCGAGGGAACGACCTCTGCAAGTCCTCGCCAAGCCTCCCGCTCACAACTGCACTGCAGACGGGAGGCCCGAGTAGTCGTGCTCACAATTACACTGCAGACGGGAGGCCCGAGTAGTCGTGCTCACAACTACACTGCAGACGGGAGGCCAGGGTAGTAGTACTCACAACTACACTGCAGACGGGAGGCCAGGGTAGCCGTGCTCACAACTGCACAGCAGACGGGAGGCCCGGGTAGTCGTGCTCACAACTACACTGCAGACGGGAGGCCCGAGTAGTCGTGCTCACAACTACACTGCAGACGGGAGGCCAGGGTAGTCGTGCTCACAACTGCATTGCAAATGGAAGGCCCGCTGTGACAACTGTACCAGTAGCGTATCGTGGCATAGCCATCTTTAGTAGAAGGTCGCGGCCTTAAATCTGGCAACCCTGCCAGGAAGGGTTATTTTAACAATTATTTTGTCTCGCCAAAGGCAGTGGTTTCTCCCGATTCGCCGATATGTAGGGCAGAATAACGAATCAGGTACAGCCACTGTCTTTGGAGAGCTATAGGAAGTGTTAAAGTGGCCCTTCCTGGCAGGGTTGCCAGATCTAAGAAAGCGGCCTTCTACTAAAGACGGCTATGATCATGGTCATGTTCCAAGGCATGCGGTGACAAGCAATGACTATACTCAACACTGAGTTGTCTGTGGGACCATTAGACTCGTAGTCTTCTTCCAATCGCGTACAAGAGGCGAGGTCCAGTAATATTGCTGGATCTACACATCACATGTTTATTGGGTGTGACAGGTAGATACTGTGTTCATACATGGCTGTCTTCTTGAATGTGGCAACACTACACCGCGGGCCTGCTGCTTTTCACTTCTTGGCCACCCTAGTCTCTGCAACGTGTATAGACGCAGCTTTAGTGGCGTGTACACGCCTACACTGACTAGGGCAGCCAATGAGCGACCGGCAGTAGGCCTCCGATGCATCGTTGCCACATTCAAGACTCCGGCCTCCTACTGAAGATGGCCATAGTTCATAGGCATAGCGTATAGTCAGAGCTCATATCGCATGCCTTGGAACAAGACCACAATACGCCACTGAACTGCACTGCAGAAGGGAGGCCAGTGTAATTGGGTTCACAGCTGCACTGGAGGTAGAAGGCCCGCGCTGACAACTACACTACAGGTGGGACCTGGGTAGTCGGGTTCACAAGTTCACTGCAGACGGAAGGCCCGCGCTAATAACTGCACTACAGACAGGAGGCCCGGGTAGTCGTGCTCACAACTGCACTGCAGACGGGGCCCGCGCAGTCGGGCGCGGCGCGGATGTCGACGGTCGGGAGATCACGTGACGACGCCGCGTCGCTGCCGCAGACGACTTCCGGTGTTGCTGGGTGGGACAGTTCGGTGATAGAGAGACGAGAGTGGGAGGCAGCATGGCCGCCGCGTCCCGCCTCTGTCGACAGCAGATAGAGAGAGAGGAAGACGCCATGCTCGACTGGCGCCCGTGTGACGCTCCGGCGACGTCCAATGAGAACTGCGCGCCGGACAAATCCGCGCGCCCGCCCTTCGCGAAAAAGTCGCGACAAGAAGTGCGCTCCATTGGAAAAATGGCCGCGGTAAAGATCTCGCCCGGTCACCGAAAACCTTATCGAGTGAAGAGGGGGACATTGTCTGTGAATAATAGGAGGTAATTCGCGGTAAAGTGAGAACTTTTGGAAAATACCTTGACTTGAGTAATGATTTTAAAATATAATTAATTTTGATATAATGCGTTAACATTTTAGTACACACATATGGTCATCTTATTATGAAGTCTAGCAAACAATCAACTATCCCCACGACACATCAGCAACTCGTTATTGGCGTATGTATCTATCAGAATGGACCAATGATGACACTAGTGCGCAGCTGCTGAATATTTGTGATTCGTCCTTAAACAACTACATAGTCTAACCATCATCCAATTCCACAATACGCAGGTCGTTACCCTGTTTTTAAACCCCTATGCAAAAATAGAGGTGTAATAAGTTTGACATGCCTATCTGAGTATCTGTGTGTTTTGTCTGTCGCATCGAAGCTCCTAAACGAATGGACCAATTTTGATGCGGTTTTTTTTGTTTGAAAGCTGGCGCGATCGAGATGGTTCTCAGCTGTAACTAGAGACATCGGAAAGTCGCGAAAATGTTTAGCATAGCCTCCAGTAAACTATAGTATATTAACCGTGACACGTGTGAATAGATTTGTGGTGAGTCACACACGCTGTGTGTCCAAGCTGTACAGTTCTAACTGGGCCTGTTGTAGAGAGAAACAATGCTTCAAATAAACCATAGCCAATATGGATACAAAACATTCAGTGTTATATACAGCATGTTGGAACCTAGCAAATAGTCAACTATTCCCGCGATTTTCCAGTGTCTCTAGCTATAACCTATGAATATATAGATATATATATATATATATATATATATATATATATATATATATATATATATATAGGGCGGTAAGAAGGGCATAAGTCGGATTATTACCCATTGAGACTTGTGTTTTTCTTACAGCTATCAGCAAGCGTTCAGTAGGGCACAATTCTCATTATATTAACACGTTACTTTAGCCTTCGCACCACCTTCTCTAAACAGGAAGAATTCCGTAAGTGCCATTATATTTTTATACGACTTATGCCCTTCTTACCGTCCTCTAAAGATATGTTCAGGCGTTTGATGATCATCAGCTTTTTTCTAGTCGTTGAAGGGATGTGAGCAACTTCTGCTGGTCTGATATATTATATATGTAGTATCCTGTGACTTCATTGATATTACAATAACACTGTAACCTTGACTTAGTGCTTCAGCATCATCTGGAACTTATTCCCAACTCGTCATCAATTTACAGTCGGTTTTTTTTAATTTTAATTTAAATTATACTTGTGCAAAATGTGGTTTCATGGAATATACTTGTGGCTTGTCATCATGTCTAACTAGTATGTGCATGCCGTCAGGTTTTATTTCAAATTGGCCAGGTATATTTTTGCCAAGACATTTGCTACTTGACGGGACCTATCAGAACTACATTATTATCATACCGAACTTGTATATTTATGAAACAGCATCCTGATCCTTTTCCACAAGTTTCATGTAAATTCACTTGTAACTCGTAGACTTGTAGTTTTATGAAATAGGGCCCAGGTCATGAAGCTCCTCGATCACGAGGAAGGATCTAGGCTCACAGGCAACACATATTCGCTTGCACGGCCGCGCCACGCACATTCAACTAAGTCACTTGCGCGGTCATAGTTTTCACGGAATTTTAAAACGTTTTTTTTTATCGAAGGATAATTTAAGACTATGTACGAAGAAGAAAGTAATTTGAGTGCAGACTCCTGAACAATCGTCCAACCACGGGAACTGACACTAGTTCAGTTTTTTTATATAAATCGCGAAAGTTTGTGAAAATAGTTTGTCCTACCTATTGTGTTGACTTTGTCTAGGATGTATAACCACTTTCGGTAAACCAGGTATAGGTAGAGACATGAAATATTCTTGTTTTCTTGTGGGCGCAAGCTAGACTTCAAACAGTTGTAAGTTCGTGTCAATTCCACAATTGGTCCTTGACTAGTTTGACATCTCCTGGAGGATTCTGAGCCAATAATACAGAAGCAACTAAGTGCAGGCGCTGTCATGTGGTATGACTGTGTCAGCGAGCAGCCAATGAACAGCTGTTGTCTACTAGAGTACACATATATTATTGGAGGATAGCTTACAGGTCAGTGAAGTCTCGACATTTTACCATCTTAAGGGGGCGGTACACCTCAGTTTCCAACGTCTTTTTTTACTTTTATATTTGTACCAGATATTTTTTTTACTGTAGACGTAAATTGTGATTAAATCTTATTCTTAAGAAATTTGTGTATCTCTCACAGTTTTTGCGTAATGAGTAGGGCCACGATTTTGTCGCGAAAAGATTTTTGCCCCACTTTGTTTCAGTGACTCACGTGCACATCGGCAGTTCTGTTTCAAGGTTATTGGCAGCGTGTCCTTGTTCAGACACGTTTCTCATTTTACTGCACCAATCAGAATAAGAATATTGTGTGTCTGTACGTCTATAATTAGCCAAGGCAAGTGAGAGTAAAATCATCCAACCACTAACGATGTAGCAAAGCTGCAGGTGTGCACATGACGCATCGAAACCAAATGTTGCAAAAATCTTTTCGCCATAAAATCGCGGCTCTAGTAATGAGTCGTAAACGCCAAAATTTGCACTTTACTGTTTTATGTATGCCACTGAAATCAACTAGCATACTAAACCGAAATTATTCACAGCATATAACAATGTTGTAGGCTGTGATTTGACACATATAAAAACCAAAATATGTAAATTTTTTGTATTTTAAAAAATATTGTTAAAATTTTTAATTTTTCTTCCTAAAATTCGGCATTCTTTAATAAATACAAAAGTATTATTTTTTTTATATAGGTCGAATCATGGCCTACAAAAAAAGTGTTATACACAGTGAAGTTATTCGGTTTGGTATGTCAGTTGGCTTTAGTGACGTGCATAAAACTGTAAAGTGCAAATTTTGACGTTTACGACTCATTACGCAAAAACTATGAGAGATAAACAAATTTCCCAAGAGGAAGATTTAACCATAATTTATGTCCAAAATAAGAAAAAAATATCTGGTACAAATATAAAAGTAAAAAAAGACGTTGCAAACTGAGGTGAACCGCGCCCTTAAAGCATAGGTAAGGCCCTAGGGTTTCCCACTTTAGTTCATTACCCCAAGGTAATTATTCGCTGTATCTCGAGGAGGCAGTGAGTTCACTTGAACTAGCAGAGGCTATTTCAGGCTCGTCCATCTCAAGGAATAAAGAGAGCGATAAAAACAGAAGACGGGCTCGAGCTGAATGGCCTTTGCAGCTAAAGGCGTATCGCACTTGGTCCCGCGCGCCGAAGATGCCATGGTCGATTAACGGCCAATGGGCAGCGGTGGCAGTTGCGAAACCGAGTCTGATCCATCTTTTGTGTCCCGGAGAGATGCCAGGCCCTATGACTTGCACTAACCAGTGTCTGGATATCCTGCCAGGTCCCGGCTACTGACAAGGTGAGGTATGGTTTCCGGTCCAGCTAAATTCCTTCCTCGAACACTGTTTGAAATATCTATCCCTTCTCCCCTTTTCCCGTAGCGTCAAGAACCTTAGAGGGAGTATTAGTAGGGACCCTGTTTTTTCGTGAAAAGAATTTTGCCCCAGTTTGATTCAGTGCCTTACGTGCACATCTGCAGTTCTGCTTCATTGTTATTGGCAGCGTGTCTTTGGGAAGAGCCGTGTCTCATTTGACTAAATCAATAACAATAACTTTCCTGTAACACCACACATCTGTGATTTGCCGGTAGAATACCAAGGCTCGTGACAGTTAAAATATCCAATCACTGACCACGAAGCAGAACTGCAGATGTGCACGTAAGGCACGGAAACAAAGTGAGGCAAAATTCTTTTCGCGAAAAACAAGGGTCCCCAAGTATTAGACATTAATCCTGTATTTTCAGTTTTTGAGCCATGACACTTATTCAAATTGTATTATCAAATTTTTCTCTTTGACAAAGGATAGGATATATTTTTGGTTGGCATAAATAATAATGAAATAGTTTATTAATTAGTAAAACACAATCATTGCTAGGAAATTATGGATTAACTTTCAATGATTCCCTTGCATATATTATGCATAGCAAACTAATTAAAGGTTCCATTATTATTTATGAAGGCAGTTTAGCAAGATTATGCTTTGTCGAAGAGAAAATTTTGATAATATATGTTGAATAAATTTTATGGCTCAAAAACCGAAAATACAAGAAAATTGTCTAACACACTCTCTTAAGGCCACATGTTTTTATTTATTCTATTCTAGCGAGTTTAATTTTTTAAATCCTGAAAGGGAGCAAATATCACAAAACTGTTGTATATTATCGTTGGAAATTGTTTGTACTACGTATACTAATTTTATAAAAACATAAATTTATATAATTTTGACTAGTTATCAACTTATTTATATTTTCTTAAATTCAATAATTAGAAAATGTTATAAAAATTTGTGTTTTGGAAAAAATTAAACTACAGAATACGAACAATTTGCAACATTTTATATAACGATTTTGCAAAATCTGCTGCTACCTTTCATGATTTAAAAAAAAAATAAATAAAACTTACTAAAATAGCATAAATAAGGGTCCATGACATTAAGGGTGATGAATACCTTCCAGTTCGTAATTTTATATTTATGGAAAATTCTGGCCAATTAGTGGGCACCCCTGATTTTCACGAAGAAATTTTTGCACTAAATTGTTTCAATGCCTCACATGGACATATACAGTTTTACTTAATAGTTATTGTCTGTGTGTGTTAATGCAGAGTTGTCTTTCATTTGACTGTGCCTGTCAGAGCAAGGTTAACTGCGACACCACACGCTTGTGATTTGCAATATATTTTCGATAATCAGAGCCAGGGATTTTTGTTGAAAAGAATTATGCAACATTTTGTTTCAGTGCATCACGTGCACATCTGCAGCCCTGCTTCATGGCCAGTGATTGGCTGTTTTTAACTCTCAACATCTCGGGTTTCTACCTGAAAATCTCAGACGTATGGTGTCGCAGTAACCTTGTTCTCATTGGAACAATCAAATACAACTAGGATCTTTGAAATTATAGAAAATCTTCCTTGATTATGCAACGCAATGAAACAAACGGAATATGACAGGTAAAGCACTAGTTAGACATTTTACAAATGAGATACAATATATTTCAAATTGAAAATTTGAGAATTTGAAAAAGCAATATGAAAAAAAGTACAATGACAAGCCTGTAAGCTTGTGATAGTACAAAACCAGAATTGCCAATATAGGACGCAGTAAAAACAACAATAACCAATTAACATCGCAGTAAACATATTTTATGCAAGTTACAAATATACGAGATAGATGGCAGTAGTATCCATGATGCACAGTCATGTGTAAATCGTACATTGTTAAAAAAGGATTATTTGTACAACATTTAAAGACCTGGAAATTTCGGGCGTTCAACGACCAGCTGGCTAGACTGCACAGTACTGTATACACTCAGATACTTGTATATTGTCTGTTGCTACAGTGAGTGGACAGTTGTATATATGACAAGGTAGCGCGGCAGTCTGTGAGTGTTCTCATGCAGGTCTGCTATTGGTTCAAAGTATTCAAGGAAGAGTTTTATTAACAACGCTCTAATTCCGATAGTAATTAACGTGCTTGTACACAGAGAAAAAGGTTTGGTTGATTCAACCGTATATAATATGATTGTATATGGCCAAACAAGCGAGTAACAGTTGAACCAGCCAAATATTTGGCTGTCTGGCAAGTGTAGTTATCCCAAAAGGATGGTTTAGTCCACTTAATTATACATTTTGTTAGGACAACAAAGCCAATATTTCGCGCGTTTGATATGTTGTTCAGCCAACTAAACTATATACAAACATATGTACGGTTGAATTAACCAAACCTTTTCTCTGTGTACAGTGCGTTTGAATCTTAATGTCTTCTGAAATGAATTTTCGAAACTTTCGTGTTCCTAACAATATTATACAACACTTGACACTACACTGTAAAAAAATTCCTTGAATGTTTATGAAGTTATTATCCCAGACGCAGTATGGTACAGTCACAGACTAAATAGTAATACAGACATGAAATGACGTGGCGGCTCGTTTGATACGGACGAACTTCGCCGCTTATTGGCTGCCTGAGGTTGTTGATACCAGCCCCGTGTATGTTTGGTTCCTGCATGTTACCTATTGGCCTGTGTGCCGGCTAGCAGGGTAGCTGCGTTACGCTGATTGGCGGTTGGCGTCTCCGCCATATAGCTGGCCAGGGAAGCCATTTTGCTGGCGTGTGTGGCTGAGTTCGCCGTCCTACTTGCTGTTTCACTTCTGTATTACTAAATATTCTGTGGTACAGTTACCATACTTCGTCTTGTCAATATTCAAACTTCTACAGTTGTTACAATACGAGTCTGGTAACTTCAGCATACATTTGACTGTTTTATAAAACGGTTAATGAGTGCTACCATGGATGTCTGGGAAACTATTCTACCATACCTACTTTCATAGCGCTACTATACGCACGTCTGGTAAATTTATAAACTATTTTTAGAGTGATATACAAAGACGATACAAAGAACAGTACAAGTATAACCTGCTCCTGGCTGGTCTTAATATGCACGTTTCAGGTCCTAGAAGTGTGAAGTACTAAGGACGACATCGGACACTCATCACGCCTCAACCTAACCCCTAGGCGCACGTCAGTGAACTGAGTGCAATCTTCTCGCCAGTAAGTAAGGACACTGAATTTCCGTGAATAAATTTTTGCACCAACTTGTTTAAATGGCTTACGTGCAAACCTACAATTCTTCTTCATAGTCAATGATTGGATGTTTTAGATCTCTCGTCTCTTGAGGTTCTACCTGCAAATCACAAATGTGTGGTGTCTCAGTTACCTTACACTGATTGGCAAAGTCAAATAATCGACATCATATTCAAAGACATACTGCCAATAATCGCGAATCAGAGCTGCAGATGTGGATGTTGAGCAATGAATATCTGCTGATTAAAATTTTCAATGTAAGTATGAATATTGTAAAAGTGTAACAATAACATAAGGATATAATATTGCTTTACATATGGAGAGCATTTTTACTACCTAATATTTATTACATGGTACTATTTGGGAAAGAAATAGGGGTTTAAATTTATGAATTTCGAATTCGAAGAATTTCGTTGAAAATATCAATTCTGCGTCTTTAAGCTATTTAAACACCAAAGCAATGGTAGTCCATGTTAACCTACTTCAACGAACATAGACTATATTTGTATACTCGTAACGCACCTTAATAAGTGTTAATAACATGTATGTATGTTTTCTTTACTAATACATAGGGACCCCTGCTTTTCGCGAAAAGAAGTTCGCCTAACTTTGTTTCCGTGCCTTACGTGCACATCTGCAGTTCTACTTCGTGGTCAGTGATTGGATATTTTAACTGTCACGAGCCTTGGGATTATACCGGCAAATCACAGACGTGTGGTATTGCAGGAACGTTATTGTAATTGGCTCAGTCAAATGAGATACTACTCTTCACATAGACACGCTGCCAATAACCATGAAGCATAATTGCAGATGGGTACGTAAGGCACTGAAACAAACTGGGGCAAAATTCTTTTCGCGAAGATAGGGATTCCTACCAATACAACATAATTGTTCATTTCTTAATCTACGAAAAATATTCAAGTAGTAATGATGCCTCAATTTTATAACTCCAAAGACGCACAGAAAAGTCACTCTACCTATATGCAAACTCCTAATGAAATACTAAAACCGCACTGGTTTTGTTGCAACGATTGCATCTAACTTGGTGAACTAAAGCGGTCAATAAGGGCGATATCTCGAGAACATTGGTAGATAGGCGAGTGCCAGACCTCCTTATTGGCAGTACTTGTGGCTCTAGGAACATACAATCCTGGTCACATGACCAATAGAACTCTTGTCGGGTTATGAAATTTTTAAATTTTTGTTGCAATGGGAGTTTACAATAAGAATGCATCGGTTTGTACATACCCCATTGCTCATGTTCTGTTGACCAAACTTGTGTTAGATGACAAAGTACAAAAACAGAAAAAAAGCAATCCCAGATGAATTCGGTCAGTTTTTTTTTTTTTTTTTTTTTTTTTTTTTTTTTTTTTTTTTTTTTTTTTTTTTTTTTTTTTTTTTTTTTTTTTTTTTTTTTTTTTTTTTTTTTTTTTTTTTTCATATTTTACAGCAAGTATTCTAAAGATAGAATTCAGAAGACAGATTTCGACAACACCCAGAAGCAAAAACGGTCGTAAAGAAAACCAGATTCCCAATATGAAAAAAATATGTAATTAGACATCAAGTAAATGACAGAATACAACACAAGTTCCATTCAACGAAAATTGCAACGTTTCAGGAGTTGCGATCTACTCCCGTCTTCAGGCTTGAGACACAGCTGGTCGGAGCACCAAGATGCGAGTGAGGTTACTTTTCGTAAGTGCGTATAGTATTACGACACGACGCATAGTTGGGCGTGCGTAGCTCTGGTGATGCGACGACATGTATGTGGACGATGTTTGTTGTTCCCGTGCGACAATAGCGGCTAGTTGGTGCGGTCCCGTGGGAGCAGGGGCATCCGGTCAGTAAGTGGCCGCTCTGATGACACGTCTACCGTCGTGAAGCATTGTCCCTCCCCCTCATACAACCTCGACAAAATTGTACCTTCCACGCCCCTACGAGACTGTCCTACAGCCCCAGAAGTCCAGCCCGCCAAGGGCGCCTCATTCACACGCTTCAATCTTAGTTGGACTCACAGGTACCAAGATTATGGAGCCGTCTACTAGGATTATGGTCGCGTGTGCCAGGTTACTGGTACGACGTACCATGGTCTTAGCACAGAATATTTAGGAGTACAGAAGTGAAATAGCAGGTGGGATGGCGAACTCATGTTACACACGCCAGCAAAATGGCTTCCCTGGCCAGGAAGATGGTGGAAACGCCTACCACCAATCAGCGTAAGGCGACTGCAATACTAGCCGGCAGCCAGGCCAATAGGAAACCTGCAGTAACAGGCAGGAACCAAACATACACGGGGCTGGTATCAACAATCTCGGGCAGCCAATAAGCGGCGAAGTTCGCCAGTATCAAATTAGCCGCCACGTCATTTTATGTCTGTATTACTATTTAATTTATGGTCTTAGTCATGACCGTCTTTATTAGAAGGCCGGAGTCTTGAATGTGGCAACGCTGCATCGGAGGCCTGCTGTCCGTCACTTCTTGACTTCTCAAGTCTCTGTAACTAGTCTAGATGCAGCTTTAGTGACGTGTACACGTCTACACAGACTAGGCCTCCGATGCAGCGTTGCCACATTCAAGACTCCGGCCTTCTACTAAAGACGGCCATGTATTAGTACAACCTACCTGGATTATTAGAATTACTGGTTTTTGGTGAAAATGATTTTGTCCCAAATTGACTCGATGACTTAAGTGAACATCTGAACCTCAAATTTATGATAATAGGCAGTGAGTGTAAATTTGTACGGAGTCGTCGCTCATTGAACATTCCGATGAAAATAACATTACTGAGACACCACACGTCTGTACTTTGCGGGTAAAACACCAAAACGCTGATAGTTAAAACCACCCCAATCGTTTCCCATGAAGTAGAACTGCAGATGTGCACATATGGCATTGAAACAAATTGGTGTGGAATTTTTTTACCAAAAATTAGTAGCTCTAGGGATTAGAACATTACCACAATGCTGCTAGTACAACTAAGATTATTTCTACTACGGGTTAGAAAGATCAGTGTTAAAAGTTTGTCACAGGGACAATTTCTGCCGCTTGAGCGCTAGTATCGGTAAGGAGTGTGAACTGGTCAATCACAGAGCTTTCCTGAATTTTGAGTCACATGAAGCTGATAGTTTAAAACCCAAAATTGGTTTCTTTTCACTTTAAAATTAAATGACTTCTATCACTTCCGAGCTTACTTAAATTTAATTTTTGTACGGTTTCGTATTCTTCTGGTTCCTTAGCGAAAGCAGCGAAACTAGCGTCAGAAAATTTTCCTGTTCCAAGCTCTCCCAAAATTACAAAATAGAGCTGTACGTATAATTGCAGGTGCCAAGAAATATGAATCATGTAAATACATTTTTTAAAAATTAGATATTCTCATCTTTTATTCCCAGTATATTTATTCTACAGTTATATCTGTTTTAAAAAACCAAATGCATTTTGAAAAAAATTCTGATATTCATTTACATAATACCAGTAATAGTAGTAAGTTTCATGTTCCACAAACAAGAACAAAACTATTTCAAAAAGGGGTGATATACTCAGGTATAAAGATTTATAACAAATTACCATGTCATCTTCATGACTTAAGTAAAAATAATACTAAATTTAAACCCAAACTTAAGGAATATTTACTGTCACACACTTTTTATTCAGTAGAAGAGTTCATAAATGCTTAACTTGTAAAGTTGTGATATATAAGATAATATTTAATAGCCATTTTTACGTAATATATTGATTGTAACGTTATGTAGGCAAAAGTTTTAAAATTTTAGCAAATTATTATGTAAGGGCTTATGTTTTATATTTATTGTAAATTGTGTGTTAGATATGTACAGATTTGACATATTCCATAGCTATAAAGCTTATGCTTGTTAACAGCTCTACGGAATGAATATATAAATAAGTAAGAAAACACACTTTTGTTCTAACCTGTAATAGAATTAACCTTAGTACAACTAACAATTGTTCCAATTTCATTAACCAAGATTTTTTCCATCCTGATCTGCTTAAAAACAAACAAAAATCTTTAACAGCTATTTGTAAGTCGTATGAACAATTATTTATTAATCTATTTACTATTACTGTGTCCACGAACTTTTCGCTAATACATTTTTTCCCAGTTTGTCTCAGTGTGTTACGTGCACATGAGCCGTTATGGATGTTTAAACCTCGACTTGTCCTGGGCTTCTATTGGCAACTCGCAGACTTGTGATGTTGCAGTGACCTTATTCTGCTAGACGCAATCAAATGAGAGACGTCACTTCACACAGACAAGCTGCCAATAACCATGAAGTAGAACTGCAGATGTGCACGTAAGACACTGTAAACAAACTGGGGCAAAATTCTTTTCGCAAAAAGTTCACGGCTCTAATAGAACTATTTAAAGCAGAAAGAGTCCTAAGTGAATGTGAGTATTCTTCAGCAACACTGCGCCAAACAGTAAGTTTTGAAAAATTTTATTTACCAACGGTTTTCCTTTTAAATGTAAGTATTAACATTATATTATTTTTAATAAGAAAAATGCTATTTTTGAGCGTTTAGACGCTTTCGTAGTATTTTAGGATAGCATTAAATAGTATATGATTTTATAAGTAACATAATATAACTTTAGAAGTTCATTTTCAGGGTAGCATAGCTTCTACCATATTGACTTCATGGACAAACTGAAAGCAAATTTTCTACTTGCTTTTATATACTATCACCGCGCAAATTTTACCAGTACACCCGCCCTAACTCCGGCTGTTTATATACATATATGTTCTTTTTTGTCCAGAAACTACCTTATAATAAGCGCACGAAGCAAATGATGCGTTAAATTGAAGAAAAAAATGTTAATTGCAAAAATTTGTAGCCAAATATGACATTTTACGTGCACATTGTGACAAGATATCAGTGGAGTTAGTCCCTTGTTGCACTACACTGGTATCTTACTACCAGTGTTCTATCAAATTTTTAGCGCACGTTCAAATCCCGAGCAATTAAAACATATTTTTACATTTACTCGACGTAACATGCATAAAATAATACATTGACGTTGAGTGCAAGATAGGACTTTCTTCGTACTGCGTTGCCACATTGTGCGCGGAAAAATGTCGTGCAACATTTTACAACTAAAAATTCCGTCTCCAATTTATAAGTAGATTCGCATGGTGTGGTTATCACACGATCGTTTCTGGATAACCTGTAGAAGTATTTTGGGCTTCTAGATCAATAGTAACAAAAATAGAACAAATGTAGTGCTGAGAAAATGGCATTTCTAGTTACAGTAAAAAGAAAAAAATGTTGGACATCGAAAAATTTCTGTGTAAAAACAACAAATATTTCCTGTTACAAAATGATTAACACTCATTGCTTCTTTACCAATGATGCTATGTTTAATTAATTATTTTTTTATCTAATAAAAAATAAGATTAATAAGAATCAATCACCTAAAAATACAGTAATCCCGTGTCGCTAAATGTGTGTTGGTATATTACCATTATTAAGACCATTGAAATATATATAACATTAGAGACTTTATCATCAAAGTTAATTTGTGCCCATATTATCCGGAGGTGGTGTGTATGTTGTGTGTGTACACACACACAAACACACACACAACATACACACACAGGATGTTGAGAAACGGTCGTGTAACAAGAACACCACACGAATCCTTGACTTGATTGGTGACGAAATTATTAGTGCACGATGACATTTTACGTGCACAACGTGGCAACATGGCACGGAGTAAATTTCCTACTTTCGCTCCTCAAGTACCGCACTAATATATTATTGTCTGCTATGGTTCTGACAGTCATATTATGCTGGATGCAGGTTCAAATCCCGAGCAGTCCAAATATGATTCTACGTTTATTCATACATACATAAAATATGAAATTTGAAAGATTTTTGCAATGGGGATGTATGACAAAATGAGTATTCGTGGATATACGTCATTGCCATCTTTCAAAGATCATATAAACTCCCGGTATGGATCCGGTATGCATCTTTCTATACGAAATCTGGAAAAGAAAATTATTATTCTAGCTCAGTGCTCTAACAAAGTAACCTTTCTTTGTAGTTGTCGCAGCAAAGGGATCATCCTGAAAGGTATTCACATTAAATGCCCTGTGAACAGCAAACAGGCTCAAAATATTGCATCCAAAGCAAGTAAATGTATTTTGAGTGAAAATTCGCAAGCAATGGCATATATCCATGAATACTCATCTTGTCATACATAAAATAATACCTGTAAGCATGGGCGGATTTAGGAGTGGTGGCCATAGGATCCATCTCCACCCTCTCCCCTTTTTGACCTTTTGGGTGTAGTTTATCTGTAAAAATATTACAAGTTATGAAAGTAATATACTAATCAATTATATGTTTAATTAAATGCCTTAAATAGCACGATTTTGCACCTTCAAAACTGAACTTTTCCGGGGGAGGGCTTCCTTTCTTCAACTCGGGGTGTGGACAAGCTACTTTTTGGGAATGGGCATAGCCACCTTTAGTAGAAGGCCGCGACATTAGATCTGGCAACCCTGCACACAAGGGTCGGTTAACATTTCTATATAGCGCTCCAAAGGCAATGGCTGTGCCTGATTCGTTATTCTGCCCTACATACCGGCGAATCAAGGGAAGCCACTGTCTTTGACGGGACAAAAAAGTGTTAAACTGACCCTTCCTGGCAGGGTTGCCAGATTTAAGGCCGTGGCTTTCTATTAAAGATGGATATGGAATGGGCCCCAACAAAAAATAACTTACAACTGGATCCGCCACCCCCTGGAATTGGAACGCGAGATAGGCATTTCTCCATGCAGCGTTGCCACATTGTGTACGTAAAATACTGTCGTACAATATTTTACCAGTTGCGTTTTCGTCTTCAAATTAGGCCAGGATTCGCGCGATGTGTTTACTAAGCGGTTGTTTCTGGACGAACTGTATACAGACACATAAATACGAGCGTGATGACGACCACACCTGCGCAGCAGTAACGGGCGCGCAGCAAGCCAAACATTGCGCTGAACGCGGTCACAGGCACAGATCTGATTATGTATCGACCCTCCGAGAAAATTCGTTACGAGGAAGTGCGTAGGGGGTCGCTAGCGGTGTGAACTGATGCCTGAAAACAATTCAGGCCCAATGATAGGCATCGCTACTTATTCATGAAGTCATTACCGTCCACTGGGTGTTGGCGAGGAGGTGGGTGGGTAATATTGTGAGCGACAGGGCATAGGGTGCGTTCCGGAAGCACCCAGTTGCCGGCGAGTTTCGCGTACCCGGCCGACAGATGTCGTATGCAGCTGCGTGCAACGAGAGGGGGGTTGAAACCATGCGTGCGAGCTACCGGTAAATCGCGAGGGATTACACGCTCACTGAGCCATAGGCACATATCTCACCACCCCCACCCTTAACCCCTAGGGGGTGGATTATTACGAGTGGTAATTTATTTAACCGGCGCGGCGGGGTGTCGATTTGAGGGTCGCGCTAACGCGACACCAGATTACCGCAGCGAGTAAGCCATGCCCATGTCCCGCCGTCCCGCCGTCCCGAACATTCACGGTTCAAACAACGATAGAACCTATCTTTGTATACTCCATTTAATATAAGTTAAGATGAATTTGACAGCAACTTATGGACAATAATTAGTAATATTTTGTTATTTGTGTCACTACACAAGACAAAATTTGCAGTACAAATGGTGAAGTGGACATATCAGGTTCATTTTAGAGCTGAAAATGTTTTGCATTGAGCGACGAGCTCAGAAAATACTGAAAACTATTGTCCATAAGTTGCTGTCAATTTTATCCAAACTTATATCAAACAGAGTATATTTATTTGGCTTAGTTTTTGGTGGCGTAGTTAAGAGTAAAGTAAAATATATTTTGTATTAAAAAATAATTGAATTTTTTAAATTTTAGCATTTTTATTGAAATGCAAAATAAAATTATTCTTTGTTTTTATGGACGCGACATTGTAGCCGGCAACGTCTTTATCCACTGTATTTTGTTTTTTTCAGTTTGGTATGTCAGTTGGTTTTAGTGTAGTCCTTAAAACGGAAACATGCAAATTTTGACTTTAACAAGCCATTACGAGAAAACTACGAGAGATAAAAAAATTCATAAGAGCCAAGTTTAGTCACGTTTTGTGTCTAAAATAAGAGAAAAAAATATCTAGTGCAAATGCAAAATTAAAACATGGTGATGAAAACTGCGGTAGACCGCACCCTTAACAAAAACTGCCCATTCTTCCAGTAACCCACACACTGACAATTACGACAAAATACAAAAACAAAATAATTACAGACAAAAATTGTGAACATTAATTTTGCTTAGCATAAAGGCTAATAATTATGAGGAAAACCATTAGGCAAAGAAAAAAAAAACATTCATACTTACAAATTCGCACACACAAACGTAATCACGGAGTGTTATTTGTGAGTAAATCACTGGTGAGCTAGATTGAGCGAATGTTCATAAATAGAGCTTCAAACGGTCGTGTGTACTCCACTTACGTGTGTCGCCGTTGTAAACTGTTCCAAAGGCGACTACGCCAGAATGCCGCTTGAGCATAACGTTTCTTTGTCCCCGAAAGAAAATATAATGATAAGAACACTGTGTCATTGTTTTGCCAAAGTTAAAAATTATAGTGTAAAAATACTATACAAATGTGTAAACCATGATTTATTGTAAACAAAAGTAAAAGTCGGTTTACTGCTGAAATTACCATGATATTTTTTTTTAATCATGCTGTGTAAGTAGGAGTTCTTTGATTGGAACAGACGAATTGACTCCTCATCGTATTTAAGTGGACCAATAATGAAAGGCGTATAGTGCAGTGGGCGTGTCAGATGTATATTAGTTAATACGGATACCAATATTGTTGGCATCTCTACAGTGTGTGTATAGGCGACTATTTTCTATTAAGGATTTTATTTAGAAAATTAGCAACATTTTGAAACACCAAGAAATAAAACCCAATTTATCTTAATCCGACGTGTTCTTAGGAAATAGCTGCATTCCTCCCGATTACAGCAATACCAAGTTTATAGCAATGTGAAGTGTCGACTAGTTGTGGTGTATGTTAGCTGTAACAAGTGCGTACCTCATATTATCACACGATGATCTGCCGTGGTGAGGTGTTGAGTTGCGTGATAAGCACTTACAATAGCGTGACTTTATAGTAACCCCATAGTAACTGTGATAGGGAAAACAAATCCCTAACCGAAGGTTGCCAAAGTTTACGTCCTCCGTCTGACTACTTGCGAGAAATAAATGTTATGAGGAAATAATAACAAATTGAAATAATGCATCTACACGATTCGTGTCATTAACTAATAGTTTTATTTAGTGTATAGAAATGTTAAATATAATAACGAAAGTCATATTATGAACGCGTCATTTATAGGATGACTCTCTTCGTCATTCATTGTTGATCTAATATTGCTGTTTGTGTGGTAAAATCCCACATGTAAATGCTGATCGTATATTTATTTCATTGGGCAAGCAATGCTGCATTAAGAGGGCGTGGTACATAATTCAACGCTAAAAGCGTTAATCTATAATTCCAGGTTTCTTGAAGCCAATTTGCGGAAATTAAACAATAGCAATCCTAGACAATAGTTTTAGCCAACGTTTTAAAAAAAATTGTTTCCAGTATTACGAACTTCTGAGGCTCAATTCCTGACGTCGGAACCTCGTGCTTTTAACTGCGGCGCAAGAGATCACGCGTAACGATTTGATAATTCTGGATAAATATTTACTCATAAAGTTGGCAGATACCATTATCTAGGATTGCCATTGAGTATTTTATCCGTACTGGGTTCGAAAGAAGCGTAGAAATCAATTGATGTTTTCAGCGTTAATTTATCTACCACATACTCTTTAAGTTTATTTTAAAAACGCCTAACGATAAGTGCGATTCTGTGGCTTTTTATCTGTAAATACGCAGTTCACCGGGGAACATTATAACATAATTCTATAAGAGAAAATCTAAATAATTCCTTTCCAAAGAAAAATGCGTTGGTAACAGTGACTGAAAATTAAAATATGTCTAGAAAGGTAAGTGTACTAAACACATCACACGAATCCTGAGCTAAAATAAAAAATGGAGGACGAAAATGTTTGTCAGAATGATGCATGATGAAACGATAAGATTTGCACTTGCACAATGTGGAAACACAGCATGAAGAAAGTACCTTATTGCGTTCTACGACCAGGTATTATTCTACGTATGAAACGTGGAGTAAACATAGAGTCATATTTGCACTGCGCAGGATTTGAAACTTGCTCCCACGTAATATGACTGTCAAAACAGTGTTATATGCGGTTCTGAACAAGGTGAGCACTACAATTATACCTGATTAAGTTCTGTTTTCAGCTAATTCGTATATTTCCGCGCGTAACAGGTAATGATGTGAAATGTCTAACCTCTCTGGACACGTCACTTGATGTTTGCGTGTGTAAGATAAACTGTGCTTTCAGTAGGAATCTATACAGTTTGATAAAAAAAGTTGATTGCTTATATAAAATACAATTATATATGTTTCGGTTGCTTCCGTTACACTATGGTAGAGTTTAAATATGAAGATACGTGGAACTGTATTGCGTAATTTCGCTGCCAACCTTACAAGCAGTGAAGGCTCCGCTATAATTGATTCAACACAGAAAACAACACACGCACTGATACATAACACTCGCACAGCACAGAGCTGCCAACTAAAATTGAAACAGCTCACGCAAGAAACTACACCGGTAAATAGTAGCTACATGTGTGTGTTGGCACCACTGATTCTGAATGTTTTTTTATCGCTACCGCCTTTCGTAAATACCATTTTTTTGTTTGTTTATTATGTAATACAAAGTCGAGTGAACTTATTTTCTTAAAATTAACGTACATAATAGTTACAAATTTAGAAAACAATTTCATTTCGAACAAATCAATGTACTAACTTCGGCGCAAATTTTTACAAAGGTTAGTAAAATTGGTTTCAATTTTCACCCATGTTTAATTTATTTCGAACCCGGTGGTATTCGTGTTCTGATTGGCCAAGCATTGCACACGGCTCTACTTTCTGTGCGTCGTTCCTGTGCTATTTTTCTGTGCGTGTGCTATGCGTGGATGTAACAAGAACAGCATGAACACATTCTATCTACTTTCTGTACGAATGTTGTTTTTTATGCTAAATCAATTGTTAATGTTGAATTGCATGCAAAAACGAGCAGTGAAATTTTTAAAATGTTAAATTTTTTGTGCTCACTTTATCCCGATCTACCCATTGTAAGATACCAGTGTAGTGCAAGAGGGGACTAATTACAGTGCTATGTTGCCACATTGTGCATGTAAAATGTTGTCGTATATTTTGCCACTAACATGTTCATCTCCTATTTAGTCCAGAATTCGCGTGATGTGCTTCCTATACAGTAGTTTTTGGACATCCTGTACGTACCTCAATAATATCTTGAAAAAGTTGAGCAATGGAAGTGCATGACTCGATTTAGTTTTTTGAACATACTCCACTGCGATGTAGGCTAGATGTCTGTCAAAAAGAAACTAAAGAGAAAAGAAAAACGTGAACAAGCGGAGTATGCATTAGTCAACAGGATACATACAGAACATAAAATTCCATAAATGGAATCAGGTCAAATAAACCGAAGACAGCCAAATAAGAAAATAATTATAAAAAAAAGAATAAAATAGAGACACTACCAAGACAGATAGCCCAGGTTTGAGTCCTGCTTTCTCTTTTTGTCTGGCCTTGGTTTATTTGGTCCGATGTTTAAATTTATGAATTATTATGTTGCGTATGTATCCTGCTGACTAAAGCACACTCTGCTTATTAATGTTTTCTTTTCTCTTTGATTTTCTTTGACAGACATCTGCATCACAATGGAGTGGATTCAAAAAATTAAACCCAGTAATATCTCAATAAACAGCAATATTTTTTAATTTGCAAACATTTTTAATTCTACTGTATGGCTACTTGCAGAAATTAGAGAAACATACAGATGGAGCATAAGGTATGTTCTGGGGCGAGGGGTATGAGGCCTTGAGACGGAAGGGGGAGGAGCCCATCCGCCATTTTGGTAACTGAAAAATTTTGTTTATTACCATAGCAATGAGCTTAATGCGACTGTGGGTTGGTCAACCATAACCTCGTTTCTCAATACATCTACAGGAACAGCTGATTGCACTCCGCCATATTGCAACCAGAATAAACAAAGTCAGCTTGGCCTCAGTATCGGCTGCTAATGCTCCACATGTACTTTCCTTTCATCTCTGGTGCAATGCGAATGTAGGTTTGCCAACCATAACCTAGTTTCTCAATACATCTACACAACGAGCTATATAGTTAACATAGAGGGGCGGAAACGCTTCCAAAGTGAAGCCCAATTGAACGGTTGTTCTGACCCTAGAAAACATGGCAAACAGCAGTGTGGCCAACATTATGTTGAAAATCCGTCATATGTTCGCATAAAATCCGTTACTTTATAGGTCTACTATATTCCCGCTAAACACATGAAAAAATGCCAATAAGTAGGGCCCGGTAGTTTTCGCGAAAAGATTTTTGCATCACTTTGTTTCAGTGCCTTACGTGCGTACCTGCATCTCTGCTTTGTGGTCAGTGATTGGATGCCGTAACATACAACGTCTGGAGGTTAAACCCGCAAATCACAGACGTATTGTGTCACAGTTATCCATGTACTGATTGGCACAGTCAAATGAATAGTAACTCTGCACAAAAACACACTGCCAATATTCATGGAGTTGAGCTGCAGGTGTGCACGTAAGACACTGAAACAAAGTGGGGCAAAAATCTTTTCGCGAAAACTACCAGGCCCTACCAATAAGCATTGTAATATATTATACTGTAATAATGTTTAAATTAGCATAATCGCTCTCATCTCTCGACCGGATATAAGAGTCCGCCATTTTATCTAGGGTCAAAATACCACGTTCAATTGGGCTTCACCTCAGAGCCTTGGAGATTGCTGTTTCCACCCCTCTATGTTTACTATATAGCTCGTTGCATCTACAGGAACAGCTGATTGCACTCCGCCATATTGCAACCGGAATGAACAAAGACAGCTTGGCCTCAGTGTCGGCTGCTAATGCTCCATATGTACCAGTGTCTCATCTCTGGCTGGTTGTTGTTTGACATGAGCTAGTTTGTTCTCGGGCTTGTATCTGGGGCACGGCCGTAGAAGAACAGGTCTGGACACTCGCCTGGATATTTGACCCCCTTGTTGTTTGGCTGTAGTTCACCAAGTTACCGAGAATATTGTGTTTTATTGGCGCTGATGTTACGGCGGTCGGACTCAACTCCGCCCACTTCCTTTCCGCTGATTTAAACAATTTATCAAAACGTATTTTTTATCAATTTATGAAATACTTTCTTCGTTCACAAATTTAAGAAAAGGCTCCAGGAATCTTTATTTACTTTATAAATTCAACAATGGAAAAAAGTGAACCGAGTTTGAGTCCGACCGCCCGGGAAACAGCGCCAAAAAGTACGACATTCTCGGTAACTTGACGAACTACAGCCAAACAACAAGGAGGTCAGGCAAAATACATTGGTAGATAGGCGAGTGTCCAGACCTGTTCTTCTACGACCGTGATCTGGGGTCAGTGGGCAGCTGAGGGGTGTTGACCCCCCACAGGTCAGAGGTCCGATAACCGTCTACCCGGACGTCCGTCGGCCGCTGTTCCGGCGGATCGCTCCCGCTAATACAGACACTGGACGGGCGGAGGGGGAGGGGGGATGATGACACTTGTAACGGTGATTAGACTACTTCAGCCGTGTCGCGGATTGTTCTGACCCGACTCCGTTATGTGCTGCTTACATCCCTGCCTCCATTGTCGCAACATTACCAGTAGCGACACAGATCTATCGCGGGAACATATGAATGTCTGCTAGACGTCAATATAACATGTCCATATCTGACGTTCTTATCTTGGTATTGGTGGGCTAACATATGACTGGGCCAATGATAACTCTGGTTAAGGTTAATTCTTCTACAGGTTAGAAAGATCAATGTCAACAGTTTGTCACAGGGATAATTTCTGCCGCTTGAGCGCTGATATCGGAAGTGGTTACAAACTGACCAATCACAGAGTTTTCCGGAATTTTAAGTTACATAAAGTTGATAATTTAAAACACGAAATTTGTTTTTTTCACTTTAAATATAAGTTAAATGACTTCTGTCATTTCCAAGGATATTTAAATTTAATTTTCCTACATTTTCGTGTTTTTCTAATCCCTTTGCGATAGCAGTGAAACTAGTGGCGGAAATTTTTTCTGTGCCAAACTCTGCCATAACTAGCGACACCTGTTTTTCGCGAAAAGGATTTTGCCCCACTTTGTTTCGGTGCCTTACGTGCACATCTGCAGTTCTGCTTCGTGGTCAGTGATTGGATATTTTAACTGTCACGAGCCTAGTGCGTTTCTACCGACAAATCACAGCCGTGAGGTGTTGCAGATACTTTATTGTAATTGGTTCAGACAAATGAGATACGGCTCTTCATATAGACACGCTGCCAATAGAACTGCAGATGTGCACGTAAGGCACTGAAACAAAGTGGGGAAAAATTCTTTTCGCGAAAAACCAGGGTCCCTAGCCACAAGAAAACACATTTTCTTTCTAACCAATAGTAGAATTAACCTCGCTGCGGTGCACCGTTACTGAATGTCTGCGACTCGTCTTTGAACAACTGTCTAACGAACCTCCAAGAATACAAGACGCAAGTCACTTTTTTTTTTTTTTTTTTTAATAATCCTGTGGGATAAACTGTTCTTTCGATTTTCCTCTACCTCTATTAATCAGTATGGATCTGAAAACTTCACATTTTCTTCCAGGCACCAGCTATAATTCCAGCAACTGTAAGTTCGTGCCACTTTCGCAATTGGCCGTTGACTAAACTGACGCCTCCTTGAAGTGGCTGAGCCAATAATTAGAGATTAAGGCAGATCGTGAAAATGTTTTGTACCAACATACCCTTGAAAACACCGTGGTTTCTTGCGGCATTTACGATTGGGTGATATACGTATGACACAACGTAGCTGTCTGCAGACCAATTACAGACGTCAAATATTACAATAGCGAGATTCTTATTTGCTCAGTCAAACAGGGCAACAGCTCCAAGTATAAGCTGAAGTACAGTAATATTCTGGTAAGCTGAACGTGTGTTGAAATCCAGCAAACAGTCAAGTTTTCCCGCGATAAGCCATCATATCTACCAATAATAAAAATATGACTGAATGTAGGCCCATTTGACTGTGTCAGCGAGCAGCTAATGAACAGCTGCTGTTTGTACAAGTTCACATAGATTCTTGGAGGCTACCCTACAAGTCAGTGAATTCGCGAAATTTTCCCGTCTCTATTAACCAGTCCTCCATCAGACTGCGTCGCCATGCTGATAAGTACGAACACTTACATGATACGTGACACCCAAACTGCATGCAATTTTTACTAAAGTCACGGGTTTGTTCAGATCTGCATCTCTGCCTCACAGTCAATGACTGGATATCTTGGGCTTCTTCTGGCATATAACTGTGTACCCCTGTTTTTCGCGAAAAGAGTTTTGCCTCACTTTGTTTCAGTGTCTTGCATGCACATCTGCAATTCTGCTTCACAGTTATTGGCATCTTGTCTTTGTGAAGTGACGTCTCTCATTTAACTGTGCCAAACACAATAACGTTCCTGCAACACCACACGTCTGCGATTTGCCGGTAGAATCCCAAAACTCGTGACACTTAAAATATCCAATCACTTATGAAACAAAACTGCAGATGTGCACATAAGGCACTGAAACAACCTCGGGCAAAATTATTTTCGAGAAAATCAGGCGTCAATACATATCACTAGAGTCTGTGACTTTTGGTGAAAAGAATTATGCAACATTTTGTGTCAATGCACCACGTTCACATCTGCACCTTAGCTTCGTGGCTATTGGCAGAGTGTATTTGTACGTAGCTGTCGCGCATTTGACTGTGCCAATGAGAATGAGGTTACTGTGACAACACACGTCTGTGATTTGCGAGTAGATCCCTAAGACGTTGAGAGTTAAAAACAACCAATCACTGACCACGAAGCGGAGCTGTAGATGTGCAACTGAGGCTTTGAAACAAAATGTTGCATAATTATTTTCACCAAAAACAACTGGCTCTACCAACGTGCATGTAATGTATGGAAACAAAATTTTGCCAAAATGTTATCACGACGAACTCGTGATTCTAGCAATGTTTAGGAGCCGGAATACATCCCGGATTCAATTACCTGCATGTTAGAATGCACTGTCCTATATTTACTCAAGCCCCGACCATATGTCAACTAGCTGCTACTCACTGGAACAGCGGACAATTAACGAATAAACGGGGTTTGAGTATGCGTACAACAATGGATTATAGCATGTGGGTTATTGAATACGCGAAACTTTTCAGTCCCTAGCGGGGCTATGTCAGTTCTACGATCTAGTCAGTTGACAGAACATATTTTCCTCTCCCCGCTACAGGAAAAAAAAGGGGGGTTATGCGGGAAGGTGACGAATGTCGGATGCTATGACCAATAGGGTTTCGGCTTTATGTCTGGTGTACGAACTCGTCACGTCTCGTGGTAGCCAATGGGAGGAACGATACACAAGCACTAATAGACGGTGCATATGGTTTATGGACAGGGTAAAGTGATGCCAACAGACGGTGCATATGGTTTATGGACAGGGTAAAGGGATGACAACAGGCTGTGCGTATGGTTTATGGACAGGGTAAAGGGATGACAACAGGCGGTGCGTATGGTTTTGTAGAGGCTAAGAAGTGTATGGGAGTTCTACGACCTCGGCAGTTGAGAGTTTAGAGAAGGTGTGCAGAGAGGCTCGTGGAGGGAGTAAGGGGAAGAGTAGGGGAAACGTTCGGTGAAATGACGAGGTCGTAGAAGTGACCTTTTCCGTCCCTAGCAATGAATGTGCACTGCAATCAGTGACGGATCCAACATTTTGATAAGGGGGGGCTATGCCTTAAAAAGTGTGTATACGTAAACCCCAAGCCAAAAGTGGGTGGTCCTGGGGTCTTCCCTCGGGAAAATTTTGATTTTAGAGATGCAAAATGGTGCTTTTAAGTAGTTAAAACATTTAATTACACAGGTAACAGTATTTCAAAATAAACTATACCTTAAAAGTATATAGTGCTAATAAAAATTAATAAGAAAAAAATTAGAAAAAATGAAAAAAAATTGACCTTAAGAAGGGGGGCCGGGCCCCATGGGCCCCCTTAAATCCGCCCCTGACAACAGTCATTGTACAATTAGACCTGTAGGCACAGGCACTCTTTCCAACCCAACAAGTGCAAGAGACGAAGGAAGAATTCGCCATACAACTCCGCAACTTACATTCATCAAGCGTGAGTGGCAAGCACATTACTAAATCGACTGATTTTTAGTGAACATTATTTGGTACTAACTTGTATCAATTACTTACGCACACGTCTTCAGCTGTGTTTTACTATTATTGGCAGCCTATATCTGTGCATAGGCGTGCCGCTGACAAGAAAGTTACTGCGACAAGAAGAGAAAAAACTTTTAAAACTAATCTCCTCTAATTTTGCTTTTTAGATGTAATTTTTAGAAACATAGTTTCGGGGCACCTCAAAAGTCCAAAAAAAACGGGGTTTCCATAATGCTGTAGTCTAAAAGAATACCAACCGGAATCGTAAATGGAAAATAGAGAAGCACGCACTGTACTTAACTGTGTACGTTCCATAAATAAAAAAAATAGGGTCATCGCTTGAAGTCCAATAAGAATAAGCCGACGCCCGAAACACTGCAAGCCGTTTGACTGTAAAAAAAACTTCCTTGAATGTTTAGGAAGTTGTTATCCCCAGACGCAGTACGGTACAATTACCATACTTCCGTCTTGTAAATATGCAAACTTTTACACTTGTTACAATACAAGTCTGGTAACTTTAGTATGCATTTGACTGTTTAATAAAAGGGTTAGGAGTGCTACCATGGATGTCTGGGAAACTATTCTACCACGCCTACTTTCTTCGCGCTCCTATACGCACGTCTGGTAAATTTACTAACTATTTTTTAGAGTGTACGTCCGCTCACAAAGGTCATACGGATGTTGAAGTACGAATCAGTCTAGTTCTTATCGCCTGCCTGCAAGGGCGCCCATAAGGGAGGGGAGAGGTGGGGCCTTAGTCCCCCCTCCCTAACAGATGTTCTACAATGTGTTTAGTTTTGTTGTTTTTTTTTAATAAAATGCGTAACAAACTATTTGCACTTTGATAAGTTTCGTATTCTAGCCGGTTTCATGTGTCAAACTATACCAGTGGTTACAAATTTACACACAGACTATATCCGTTCCTGTTGACATAAACATATATTATGACCTTGCCCCCCCTCTCTCTCTCTTCTTTTCAATCATGGGCGCGCTTACCTTCCTGTTTTCGTACCTCAGACGTGGCATCTAGCGCCTTCTGCATAGGGCTCGTTAAATAGAGGAAAATGTGTACATAAAGCATTGAAACAAGTTGTTAAAATATTTTCTCTGAATTTTCAGCGGCTGTATGAATTACTACATTGTTGTTATGAATATCAAGAGCCACGCCTGGGGGACGGGCTAACGAAGACACTGCAATTAGGTCAGTAGTTGCAAAAGGTAAGGGTCTCAGATATTCTTCCCACCTGCACTGAAGTGTACCAATATAACCTAATGTATCGGGGGAATCGGGGTCTGTTTTTCCATATTGGCTTCTAAAGAGTGTAGAAATCAATTAATAATTTCAGCGTTTATTTATCTACCGAGCACTCTTAACATGGAGGTCTTCAGCACTGGTGAGGGGTGATGAGAGGTGAGTATGGAGCGGCGCCGAAATGAAAAGGCGGGGGAAACGGGAGATCCCCGAGAAAACCCGTCGACTAATGGCATCGTCCGGCACGATTCCCTCATGCGAAAATACGGGGACCGACCCCACCGGGAATCGAACCCGGATCGCCTTGGTAGGAGGCGAGTGGTCTAATCCCTCGACCACCGCGGATACTAACTATATAGAGTAAAGCCAACCGATTTTAAATAATATATTTCATTTATCCTTAAGCCTCACCCGAAGTATTACGTATTATCCACTTAACTACAGTAGTTTCAGCACAAGTGACTAACTCTGGCTGCAGCCACACCAACCACTTTAACTCTTGTGTAAAACAGTTAAAATGATTGTTTTAGAATAATGTGTGCTATATGTGCAGTTCTTGTCTTGGAGCATAATTGTAGTTAACAGAGAACCTAGCTTCTGTTAAGGTGTATTCACAACCACCACGTAGAGTACGTACGTGTAAAAGTAGAATCACCGATTGTGCATGCTAGCATTCACATTCGTGCGTAAGTGCGTACGTACGTAATAGAGTAGAACATCTTTCTACTTCGTACGTACGCCAAGTGGTGGTTGTGAATGCAACATGTGCAAACGTAAGATTCAATATTAAATATGCATTTATATTGGGAAGTCATTTATCTTGTGGTCATAAATTATTTAATTCGCCTCGAAAAATAAAAATAAAGTACGATCATTTATTACCGATATTTTGTTATGACATAAACAATTTCCGTGTATGTCTAGATTAAATACTGTTGTTAATTTAACCTCTAATACTTAACGCACGTAAGTGTGTTCGTACGTACGTTAAGTGTTGGTTGTGAATCCGGCTTTAGTCAGCAGAAGACATGGAAGGTATACAGGAGGAAGGACGGGGATAGCACATTTTGGCTCGTAGGGAGAAGTGTGTCAACAGCCAGGCAAAGAGTCATGCGAGAAGGAGCATGCACAGTACAAAGAGCTTCTATGAAGGCTGCTCTGAGGTGGAGATGTCTGTGTGTTAGCACGACACGCGTGGTGCTCCACTTACTGTACTCTATGACCAGGAGATCGTGACCATCTACCACATCTTCGCAGTCCTGCTCCGCTCCGAGGTCAGCCACCTCATCTGATCTCCGTCGACTAGCCAAGGCTGCTCCTAATTGGCCCGAGGCCTCACATTCTAGAGAACCTCACTTTTTTTAAATAAAAATATAACCAACTTACAATTTTAAACTAGTTGACTTTTATAAATTTCCTATCAAACTGTAATTGTTACTGTGAAATAAAATTTTAAATGTAAAGTGAATGTTTAACATGTACGAGAGTTATTTTTTTTTCAACCTCTGATCGGTTGTAATTAAAAAAACGGGAATGAATTAGGGAATTATTTTAATGTCAAAAGAAACGTACATCTTTACACTATTTTCCACATAATCACCGTGCAGATTGAGATATTTGTCGTACCTATGCACCAGCTTGCCGATATCCTCTGCAAAGAATGATGCCTCCTGCCTATCCAGCCATGTTTTAACAGTGTCCTGCAGTTCATCATGGGTGTTGAAGTGTCGTCCTCCGAGCCACTTGTTCAACGTGGGGAAAAGGTGGAAGTCACTAGGTGCCAAATCTGGACTGTAAGGATGGTATCGGAAAGCTGGTACATAGGTACGATAAATGCCTCAATCTGCACGGTGATTAAATGGAACAATAGTGTACAGATGTACGTTTCTTTTGAAATTAAAATAATTCCCTAATTCATTCTCGTTTTTTATTACAACCGATCAGAGGTTGAAAAAAACCACGTACGTTAAATCATGATAATAAGACTTCCAACTTTAGTAACATAAATATTTTTAACATTTTAAATGTGATCTTATATTTGATACTTTTGACGAAACTGTACATGCCTGCTCTCTGTTGGTAACCTAGTAAATTCAGTGTACAGATCCTTCGAAATTTTGTGAAAACCCTCAAGTGGGTTATCACAATATTGAGATATATCACAATAAATTTAATTTATACTATCTGGTGTACTAAAAACTTGTTTTCAAAATAGAGTAATCATTTAGTTTTGTAACACATCCGCTGTCTTTTGAATCCGGGTACCTATTGTCTTCGTGGTAATATTTTGGAAAGTTTTTTGCGTTTCCTTCTAATTTACAACCACTCCAAAAGAAAGTTGTGTCATACTCTAAAAGACAACGTCACTGATATCCAAGATTGTCAAGGTTATAGCTATGACAAGGCAGACAACATGTTAGGAAAGTATATGCAGGCATGCAAGTACTCATTATCACTGTATCTGGAAATGGAAAGTTGGCCTCAGATTTATATTTCCCCGCACCTCACATTCTCATAAAGTGGCCCTGATCATATCTGCCCACTGCAGCAATGTTTCCTAATTGCGTCTAACCGCTGAGACTGTGCAACACATTCGGCTGTCATCGGAGTGTCTGCGCATGCGCTAGGACTCGGCGCCACTTATTATTGTTGTTTCCCAACCTAATAAAACCGTCCTTAATTTTTTTTTTTCGCATTTTCAACTAACCTAAACTAATCTTTATTGTCACAGAGGCCGGGAGGGGGTAAGACAAGAGCCACGGCCATAGAGGAACAGGTCTGGACACTGAAGTTGAAAATTGACTCTCTTATGACTGATTGGCGCCACTGGCACTCTGGGGTTGTTTTAACATTGTGTAAATGGAACTACGGGCAGCAATTTAATGTCTTAGCCGCTAGGAGCACTGGTAGTACGATGCTATATTGCATTGTTAATACAATACTTCATTACTAGTAATGCTGTTAGTCATAACAGCGTCAACTCAATAGCATTGGTAGATAGCAATTGTAAGACCGTGGCTGGGGCGAGCCGAATGTGTTGCACAGTCTCAGTGACTAGACAAACGCATATTTTCTTCCCACAGTGGGACCACGACAGGTCAGACCGTTCATCTGCCACCACGGTGGGCTGTTTGCGATCCCCGGAGGGTTTGTTTCCGGATTTTTCGCAAGTGTAAAACGCCACGGACGTTTCCATTGGCCGGCAGGTTTTCTCGCGGCACTCCCACTCTTTAATTACATCGCTGCTCTACTATAGGGCCTTATTTCATGTCATATCTCAAGGAATAGTTGACGCCTACGCGCTTACAAGTTGATAGTATACCCCTCGGTCTGTGATGTCTAGGGACTAGAAAAATTCGCGATTTCAATTACCTGCTTTCAAGAATCCAATGTCCTATACATACTCAAGCCCCGTCTATTCGTTCATTGTCTGCTGTCTGAAAGAGTAGCAGGTAATAAACATATGGCTTCGGTATACACAGGATAATGGATTCTAGCATGTTGGTCGTTGAACTCGCGAAATATTCCTAGCCCTAATAATCAAGAGGGTTAAAATATAGCATTTAAAAAAAATAGCGCTTTAAATAAAATTACTGAAGAAATATTGCTAGGAAAAAAATGAAAATTATCATCTGACTTTTTTAGCATATATTAAGTTGTATTTCAAAAATATTTAAAAAAGAAAAATTATTCCAATTTATCATATGACAATATTTTCCAAAATTTTCGCTGCGAATATATTTGGTTTAAAACTGTTCTTTATTTTAAATTAGTATACTGAGGACTAGTTAATTTTAACGTAGACATTCCATTTGATAATCTTGTACCGAGAGCTAACTAGGCGGAGCCCACAGCACTACCAGTCCCACAATTCTTTCTTTTCGACTGGCACGAGAACGAATATATGCAAAGTTATTCTTGAGATCAACAGATCACCATTTGCGCTGTTTCTTAATTATTTTATTTTTAATTCTTAAAAGGAGCAAATATAGAACTGTTGCACACATTCTTTAAAAAATAGTTTTTGGTATGAAACGTACTTTTTTTTCAAAGAAAATGTATTCATAATTTTAGCTACTATTGAATTAAAAGAAATTATATTAAATCAAAATCATACAGTTTTTTGCTTAGGAAAAATTACGCTACACTGTAAAAGTATTTTCAACAAATGTATGTAAAATGTTTGCTATGTTCGATTTATTTTAAAATTTAAAAGTGATATTTAGAGAACGGAAGACAACGTGATAAGATTTTTTCCCCGCTATGTTTCAGTGGCTAGCCTACATGACAGCGAACCCGCGAATTTTTCCCGTCTCTATGCATACGACAATGGGTGCTAGTATGTCTGTCGTTAAACTAGTGAATTTTTCCTTTTCTTCTTTAGACATCAGTTGAATGAATGACACTAACAACGTTGCAAGCAACAAAACGCAGCATTTATAGTCGATCAAATACATTGTTTCTAACGTACTATACTGTTGTGAACATACGCCATTGCAAAATTATGTCGTCCCAGAAATCTTAAAATGAGACCAAGAAAAAAAGCAAGCACAAACGAGCTTAGTTTAGCTCTAGTCACCACTTCTGTAAACCAAAACTACAGAACTTGAAAGATCCCATGAAGAATTAGTCAACAACAAATAAATGAAAATAAACGTTGAAACACAAAACAAAATAATCTGGAAAACTCAGGACACCACAATTAATACAGCACAGACAATACTGGGACGAAGACAATGTTGGATACAGAACAGAATTACGATGACGTCACAGACAACAGACTCGACAACACAACGAAGAAGACACGAAAGAACGCAGCGGATTTCTAAAGATTTACTTCTCAAGACATTTGATTGTTTACTTTATTTTTCTTTATTTCAAGTAGACTAATTCCTTACGGGATCTTTCCTGTTCAGTTGTTTTGGTTTATAGATGTGGTGACTACAGCTAAACTAGGCTCGTTTTATTCTTTTTTTTTGTCTTATACTAACATTTCTGGGACGACATAATTTTGCAATGGCGTATGTCCACAATAGTATCGTGCATTGTTTTGTCCCATTGCAAGAAACATTCAAAGACATTAACATTGCTTCTAGTAGCAATGTTGAAAGGCTTATCATTTAATTTACATACGTACAACGGTTTACAACTGTTACCACAAGCAATAAACAGGTATCCCACACATGTAGAGGGACAGATACAAATGTTTCCAACTTTTTACTACTTTTACCAAAAATGTTTGCTGCAACATTGTCCTCGTGAGTAATTCAATCATTCCCACTGCCAGAATATTTATAACCGTATTAAAAATATTAGTTCAGATTGCTACAAGACGTGTCTGATAAACAGTGACTAAACTATACACGTTGAAGTCTAACTTATCCTGAAACAAATCCACGAAATTTTCCTGTCCATAGGTACCAGCAATCCCACAAGCTAGCTACCTTTATGTTATCCCGCTGAGCTTTCAAGTGTTAGTGGTTGCGTTCACATCAGGCGCTCATTAACCATCACCCAGTGCTGCGGCATCATTAAGTATTTTCAACGTCGGGAAAAGTACGTCTAATTTATTTTAAGGTCAAAACTATTAACTGTGAGTCATAAACTAATACTAGACACCGTGCGTCGTTTAAATACGTTCCGAGTCACGCTAAAGTGAGAGAGGCATAGACGAGCTAAACCTTTATTAAACTCTTGAAAGTTTTATTTCTTTACAGATAAATTTAAGTGAACAATTTACAAAAAAACTTAATTGCATATTAACATAAATTTTAATTTATTTGAATTTCAACTATTACGTACTATGTAAAAAGGATGTTTCGATTCTACGTGCAGTTATTAGAGTGTAAATTGGGCAGTGTTAACAAAAGTACAGGCATATTCAAAAGGCAATTATAATATTTTAAAGTATAAAATGCTTTGCAAAAAAACAATACAAATTGAATTATAATATAGAAGGATTTACGAGATGGTAACTTGTATAAAAAAATTTCAAATTAGTTTTTTTTATTATTATGGAAAACTGCGAACTCCCGTAATATATATAGAAAGCCAAAATAATGAGCTAGAAAGCAAGACAAAAATAGCCGACAACTCTAAGGAAATTAACAGACCAATCTCTATAAACATGAGTATGCGAGAGTGATAAAAACTGAGTAAGTCGAAATATTTTTAACTACATGTTAACTCTGGTTCTATTTATGTTCTGTTGGCAGGCGTTTTCTAAATTCCATCATTCTGTCTCGAGTGTGCTACTCATTAGTTTATAAAAATTGTTAAAACATTCATGAGGACCGATTAAATCTTTTAACAATCATACATTCGTTTCAATGTTTTATATTAATTTTCATTAACATTATTCTGAAAGTCGTTTATTGCTATTGGTCATTTATGTTTCATAGATAGCTTTTAAAAATGCATATTTACAATTACGGAAGGAGGTTAATACAGTAACACATGGCCTAGAAATCGTTTCTTAAAAATAATATTTAGTTCATTTTATTTTTATGCCTAATGTAAGTTACTTTCACTTCAAACTTTTGTATCATAAAATTGCGGAAGCTAATTCTCCCAATATTTATCACTAGAACAGATAACTGAAATGACTAAGTTTCCGTTCACTTTATATTTCCATATTTCATTCAATGTGGTTCACAAATTTAAATAAATAAACCTATTATGAACTTATCATTATTTTAATTGATACAGTATCTCAAAAAGAAAACATAATCTAAAACAACAAAAACGGAGGAAAGTAACTTGGACTGCGTTGATAAATAATTTAAGCAAACTCATAGACTAAGTGCGAAAGTAACAAATATTTATGCAACAAAAATAAATAAATAATGTGTAAACTAAAGGTAAGACTGCAGACACGCAACAAAAACATCAAAGTCCAACAAAAAAAGACCTTAAGCTGTCATGGCCTAGGCACAGACTAAATAATAATACAGACGTGAAATGGCGTGGCGGCTCGTTTGATAGGGCGAACTTCGCCGCTTATTGGCTACCCGAGCATGTTGATGCCAACCCCATGTATGTTTGGCTCGTGCATGTTACGGCAGGTTTCCTATTGGCCTGGCTGCCGGCTAGCAGGGCAGCCACCTTACGCTGATTGGCTATAGGCGTCTACGCCATGCTGCTGGCCAGGGAAGACATTTTGCTGGCGTGTGTGACTGAGTTCGCTGTTCTACCGGGTATTTCACTTCTGTATTCCTAAATATTCTGTGACCTAGGTGAGAATCAAGTACGTTAAACTGTCCTATAAAATAAACCAAAACTACAGTGTAAAGATACAAAAGAATAAACAGTATGGCAGGTGGCACTTGTTCATAGCGTGTGGCCAAGACGCGTGAAATAAGTTTTATTTTCTCTGCCTAGAAGGACGTGCGAGATAAATATTCCAGCGGCTCGCTTGGATAGCGATGCTGCTCGCATGACTGCTGAAGAAATCAGAAGAAATATTTTTTTTGTTTCCTTCTCAGCGTACTCTGTGGTGTCGGACTGCGGTGAGAAGGTTAGAAATATAGTTTACAAACGCGTGCATTGTGCGTGCGTGTGCGTCAATTGTGGCCCCGGGGTAAGTTGGGGGAGGTCACGCTACGAGACGAACATCTGTCAGCGTCAGACCGCGACTAGTCGACACCGCAGCCAATCACCGCTTACCTTCTCCCCTCCCTTTTTGTCTTCAAGCCTTTCTCTCCAACCCCACCGTCCTTACCATCGTTACCATTTCGTCCTCTAAGTAAAGGATTGTTCGGATAACGCATTCATTTTATTTATTTGGCCAATTTAACGTGCACAAGACCTTGGTTAAGGACGTTGGACCCGTAAAAATTCAAAATTTTATATTTGTGCCAAACACTGTTCAACTTTTACACATAAGATAACATGTCATTTCCCCGAATAAAAAAAATTAGGGCCCATATTTTTAGCATAATCACCTATCAAAGTCACAAAATGGCAGTTGCGGTGTAGCCAAAACAATAAAAAATAATTAACTTGCAAAAACAAGATAATTCATATCGATACTTAATGATGTGAACTACTTCAAGACACTTCTGTAAACACAAAGCGACATATTTTTTTATTTTTTTTTAAATTTATGAAAATGAGTCAATTTTTGCATAACTTTGACTTTCGGCTACTACCGAAATATTGAAAACTAACTTCTGTCAAACATGTCATGAAATGCATCGATACACTGACTTTCAGTTCCCGTAATTTTGAATTCATTAGTTAATTACTTTTTTTGATTTTGGCTGCACCGTAATTACCATTTCGTGACTTTGATGCGTGATTTTTGAAAAAACTATTGGGCCTAATTTTTTTTTATTTGGGGAAATGACTTGCTATCTGATGTGCAAACGTTGAACGGTGTTTGGCACAAATATAAAAAAAAAAATTTTACGGGTCCGACGCCCTTAAGATAACAGTGAGAAAGATGGTAGGAGTTGGCCAGGACACAGAATATTTGGGAATACAGACGTTAAATAGCCGGTGGGCCAGCGAACTCAGTCACGCACGCCATCAAAATGTCTTCCCTGGCCAGCAACACGGTGGAAACACCTGGTGCCAGTCAGCGTCAGGCGGCGGCCCTGGCCAATAGGAAACCTGCCGTAACATGCAGGAGCCAAACCTACACTGGCTGGCGTCATCTACAGCCTTGGGCGGCCAAGAAGCGGTGAAGTTCTCCCAAATAAAATGAGCTACCACGTAATTTCACATCTGTATTCCTACTTAGTCTGTGGCCAGGACCTGTTAAATGAATCATTCCAGTATTCGCCTGGGGGAATTTAGGAAAATTCTAGAAAACCTACATTAACCCGTCTAGTCACAGTGTCCACATTTAAGGACATGTTTCAGGTGGATGAATCTTATGGTAGGTGCTGTAAGTCGACAGTACTTTTGGTCCATACCATCCTGCACCTCACCTTTGACCAACCTACCCTGTGGAAATACCTTCATTGGCTGGTATAAAGATCACTGTTGTTTACTGGTTACAAGGAATGAATCTAGTGCAAGTACAGTACACAACAAAATATTTTATAACTGCAGCACATTAACTTATGAATTCCATCGTGACTGAACGGGTTTTAGGTGGCCGGAGACATGAATCGAACTTAGTGCCTCCCGAATGAGAGGCAAGTACTTGATTTACCACTGTTCCACCACTTCCCTTATTCGTATAACCTAGACTATGAGGAAGGTTTAGAGAAAGCATACAAGATCTACTTGGTGCAATAATGTTATTTATTGGTATAGCAAGTAAGTTACCAATTAATATTTTTGTTGTTGAAACCTAATTACAAGAGACGCTGATTTTTTTTCGCAATGTATTTTCAACCAATTTGTTTCAATGGCTTATGTGCACGTCTGCAGCACTGCCTCACGATCAGTGATTGGCTGGTCTTAGCTACCAGCGTTTTGCGGAATTGCCCACAAATTCGCAGTAACCTTGTTCTCATTAGCTAAGTCTAATGAGAGAAATCTCTGAACAAATACATGCTGACCTGTGGCTAGAGGTATACGTGAGTTTCGCGCATTCATATGAAGTCAGGTTGATCGCAAAAACGTATATTTTCTTGTAACTTTTTTGACTGTACGATGGTTGTTTTTACGCTCCGTTGATGACTAGAAGCCGGTAATAAAGGAAGAAACAATTCCTGGGGTTATCGCGTGCTGCATGCATGTAAGATAAGAATTCTATGATCTTTGAAAGATTTTTGCAGTGAGGTTGTATGACAAGATGAGTATTCATGGATATACGCCATTCCTTGCAAATGTTGCCAAGTCGCAGATGAACCCATAAAAACATAAAAATACAGAGAAAATAAAAAATTCAACAAAATTACGAAAAAATTAACTAAATAAGACCAAATAACCATATATGGTCGTATTTAAATAAGTTTTTCGTAATTTTGTTGCATTTTTATTTTCTCTGTATTTTTTTATGTTTTTGTGGGTTTATCTGTGACTTGGCAACATTCGCAAGCAATGGCGTATATCCATGAATACTCATCTTGTCAAGAATTCTATGGAAATGAACTAATGATTTTCGCGAAAATATGTTTGCACCGGATTGTTTGCAATTGTGTAAACACCTGCAACTCTGCTTCATAGTGAGTGATTGGTTGTTCCTAACACTCAGCTTCTTGTGGTTCCACCCGCTAATCACAGACTTGCTGTGTCGCAGTCTGATCGACACAGTCGGACCACAGACTAGATAGTAATACAGACGCGAAATGGCATGGCGTCACTAGAGAACCCTGTTTTTCGCGAAAAGAATTTTGTCTCTTTTTGTTCCAGTGCCTTACGTGCACATCTGCAATTCTGCTTCACGATTATTGGCAACTTGTCTTTGTGAAGTGACGTCTCTCATTTAACTGTGCCAATCAGAATATGGTTACTACTTCACCACACGTCTATGATTTGCCGGTAGAATCCCAAGGTTCGTGAGAGTTTAAATATCCAATCACTGACCACGAAGCAGAACTGCAGATGTGCTCGTAAGGCACCGAAACAAAGTGAGGCAAAATTTTTTTCGCGAAAAACAGGGTCCCTAGGAATTACATTTGATACGGGCGAACAATGCCGCTTATTGGCTGCCCGAGGGTGTTGATACCAGCCCAGTGTATGTTTGGTTCCGGCATGTTACTGCAGGTTTCCTATTGGCCTGGATACCAGCTAGCAGGGCAGCCACCTTACGCTGATTGGCGGTAGGCGTCTCCGCCATGTTGCTGGCCAGCGAAGCCATTTTGCTGGCGTGTGTGACTCAGTTCGCCGTCCTACCTGTTGTTTCACTTCAGTATTCCTAAATATTCTGCGACACTGCTAGGGACTTGAAAAATTCATGTTTTCTTTTGGACACAAGCTTGGGACTCAAGCGTGTCTGTTGCTTGAATACACAACAAATATTCTTGATGGCTAGCCTACAAGTGAGTGAAGCCGCTAATTTATCTAGACTCTACTGATGTGCACGTAAGGTATTGAAACATGGTGGTGCAAAAATTTTTCGCAAATTTCCCGGCCTCTACCGATGAATAGAGACCTCAGATTTTCGCCAACTTGTTTTAATTCCTTACGTGCATTTCTGCAGTTTTCCTTTGTTGTTATTGGCAGCGTGTATTTGTGGAAAGGTGTCTTTTATTCGACTAAACCAATCAAAGTAAGGTTATCACGGTGCCAAGCGTCTGTGATTTGCAGTAAAAAGTTATGACTGCCCAGTAGTTTTCGCGAAAAGATTTTTGCGGCACTTTGTTTCAGTGCCTTACGTGCGCACCTGCATCTCTGCTTTGTGGTCAGTGACTGGATGCCGTGACATACAACGTCTGGAAGTTAAACCCGCCAATCACAGACGTGTTGCGTCACAGTTATCAATGTACTGATTGGCTCAGTTAAATGACTAACAACTCTGCACAAAAACACTCTGCCAATAATCATGAAGTTCATATGCAGGTGTGCACGTAAGACACTGAAACAAAGTGAGGCAAAACTCTTTTCGAGAAAATCGGCAGCCTCTAGTTATGACATGTAACAGTTGGGAAAAACCAATCACAGTCCATGAAGCATTTTACAGTGGCGAAGCGTGGACGTGCCCCAAGGCAAGCAGTATGAGACCCGACTATACACTCTGAGCGTGAGGTATATTCTGTTTCATGTAAGTTTGGAGAAATCTGACAGCAACTTATGGGCAATAGTTTTTATTATTTTGTGATTTTTTGCACAATGTGCGACATTTTTAGCTCCAAAATGAATCTGAGATGGCTATTTCAGTATTTGTACTACAAAGTTTGTCTTGCGTAGCGTCACAAATCACAAAATATTACTAATTATTGCTCATAAGTTACTGTCTAATTTATCCAAACTTATGCGAAATGAGGTATAGCTGTGTCGCTGAGACCTAGGTGTATTACTGAGAACTAGTTCCTCGCCTCTTACATGCTACTGGCTGAGGAGTGTACCTGCTCCTATCAGTCAAATGGTTCCACAAGCAACTGATAGTTCTGTACAGTCACTGCTAATCGCCGCTTGCCCTAGAACACTTCACGCTTCGCCACTAGTCAAGCAGAGCTGAAAAAGTTCACGTGAGGCACCAAAACAAACTGATGCAGCAAACATAAGGCTCCTAACCGATTAATGATCGATTATAGCATGTATAGGACCAAGAAACCTAGGCTGTTTCAATGTTAATCTGCTAGAATCTCGCACATCTTAGATCTTACTTGCGTCAACTCTTCTGCTCTATGCCACGACGGGGCTGGACCGTAGGCCGACGTGACCTTGACGGAGAACATCGTTTTAAAGGTGCGGCGAGTCGGAAACGTATGCAGCTGTCTGTGAACCCTGACGGACGTTCTGCTAGCCCAGTCCCCCCGCCCCCCGGCTTCGCCGATGAAGGCGCGGGGGTGTTGCGCCATTCAACCCTGGGTGAGCACGTGGAGGATTGTTGGTAGGTTGAGGATGGAGAGAGAGGGGGGAGAGTTTGTTCCCCCACACACATATTTCACACTGGCTGATATTTCCAGTCACAGAGCCTAGCCAGACATGGTCTGGCGCCAACTGTGGAGGACATGCCCTTGTGCGTCTATTCCCCCCGCCCTGTTCCCCTAGTTCTGGGGGTACTGGAAGCGGCGCGCCGCCCCCCGAGGGGTGTACGTCGTCAGTCTGTGCGCGGGGGTCGGCCCGGCGGCGGCCCGACGCCTTCCGACTCGCGGACGCAGCACCCTCGACGCCTTCGTGACGTCACGAGCAAGCCTCTGACGCCGGCACATCTCAAGTCTCTGCTTCGTTCCGTGCGTAAACGTCAACGTTTATTCCGTTGAAGAAAAATTGTCTTACGCGTATTCACACAGAAAGCATCGGCAAATATATTTATCCGAAAATCTTCATAGAACTACGGGCGTTTTGTTGCTACCGTTCCGGACTTTGTCTCGGATGTTATTAGTATTCGTTATGAGTCGACGACCTTAAACACATTCCGGTTTTTCAAAAAATTACGATTTCAGTAGGGAGAAGCAGAAAAAAGTAATCGTAATAATTTTAGACGTTTTTTTTTCATCGTAAAAGTCAACTAATTGTACCGAATTTTCGTGAAGTGATTTGATATAGAGCAAGATAAAATTCAACCAGTGAGCGGAATTTACGAAAGTAAAAAAGCTGTTACTTACGTTTCCGTAAAAATTTCTACAGATTTACGTGTTCCTTTATCATAAATTCATTTTGTAATAAAGCCCTTAAGTCACCAGAAAAAAAGAATCAAAGGAATGTTACCTCTGGGATGAGACAAGAGAATACAGGAACCAAAGGATGAGAGATGTTAAGAAGTAGGCATTAGGAACAGATGAAATTTGTAGAGGTCGAGAACTGAGAACTTCTAACGTAATATGCCGACGAAGAAGAACGACTACGTACAATCTCAGCGATAATCATTTCGTACCATTTATGACGCACGAAATCCTTCCGTTTTCCATTTGACTCCTCTCGTGCGTATGTGCAGTCCGCTGTCAGTGCCGCCACAACAATGACGAGATTTTTTTTTACATAGCTGAACAATACGCACATCTGACGTAACTACAATAGTAACAAGATAATTATTTTTTTCCACCCGAACATTCGTGGTTTGTATTTATATAAATCTATGAAAATATGAGTGTATATTTTCGTGATACATGACAGCCAAAGTCGAAAAAAGAAATGTTCCTGCTGTAGAAGTTGTACATTAAGTGAAAGTGTTCATATATTACCGTGAGTTTGATGACTACTAAATTAACTACGGAAACATGCGAAAAGTGCGTGTATAGAAGTGTATAGTCTTATTGACAGTGATTTACGACAAGTGAAGTTCAGTGCAGTTTTGGTCGTAATATGTTGTGTGCAATTCAAGTAAGTGCCCCATTTGATTGTGCCAGCGTGTATTCTGCAACCCTGACATCGGACGTCGGTGACCGGCCTGCTAGCAACTGCGGGTAAACATGTCAGCAATTCACAAAATAATAAGCGCTATGTGCAGAGATGATGGTTTATCGCGGGAAAACTTGATTGTTTGCTGGATTTCAACGCATGATCAGTTTACCAGAAGATTACTGGCTTTATCTTGTACTTGGAGCTGTTACCCTATTTGACTGAGCCAGTAAGAATCTCGATATTGTAATATTTGATGCCTGTTATTGGTCTGCAGACAGCTAAGTTGTGTCAGACGTACATTACCTAATCATATATGTTGCAAGCAACTACCGTGTTTTCAAGGGAATGTTGGTACAAAATATTTTCGTGATATACCATCATCTCTGACTACACGACAGTGTTTTGTAAAGTATTATTTGTCGCTAACTTGTTTCGTTGCATTTTACGTACATATTTTCAACTCTTCTTCGAGGTTACTAGCAGTGAGTCTTTGTACACTGTTAAAAAACGTCCTGAAATGTTTAGGAAGTAATTAACGTTAACACAGTATGGGGACAGATACCATACTTCCGCCTCGTAAATATGCAAACTGTTACACTTGTTACAATACAAGTCTGGTAACTTCAGTATACATTCGACTGTTATATGAAAAAAGTTTAGGAGTTCTGCCATGGATGCCTGGGGAAAAATTCTACAATACCTACTTTATTAGCGTTGGTATACCTACGCACGTGTGGCAACTTTACAAACTATTTTTAGAGAGTACGCAGACGTCACTCTTTTGGCTGCTGATGCAGTGAGCTTACTGCAACACCACACGTCTGTAAGGATCAGCCAATCACTGACAATGACTTAAAGCTGCAGATGTGCACATAATTAATTAAATGAAGTCAGTGTAATATTTTTTCACCAAAAAACAGTACCTCTAAATTAGGGGCTAGTAAGTGAGTGATGAGTAGAGACCCTGGTTTTATCGCGAAAAGAATATTGCCACACTATGTATCGGTGCCTTACGTGCACATCTGCAGTTCTGCTTCGTGGTCAGTGATTGGATATTTTAACAGACGTGTGTTGTTGCAGGAAATTGGCTTAGTCAAATAAGGTACGGCTCTTCACATGTACACGCTACCAATAACCATGAAGCAGGATTGCATATGTGTAAGTAAGGCACTGAAACAAAGTGGGGCAAACACCAGGGTCTCTATTGATGAGATATTGGGCATCGCTTAACATCTAGGGTTTAGCTGGTGAGGGATGACATGATGTATGGAGCAGCGCCCAAACGAAGTGCATGAAAATAGCTGCACAGATGAGCAAAGACAACGAATACAACTCAAATGAACACAGTGACAGAAATAATTGTAGACAAGACAAGAACGATTATAACACAGACGATAACAGAAGGCTCCCTTCAACGACAAAACATGCGAAGTTTTGGGAATTTGTGCTGTCTTTGCAGTCTGTATCCATCAATGTTACTATTTTCATTAATCTTGTTTGTTCATGGTCTGTTTGATTTTCCTTCTTTCGTTACTTGGTTTCCATTTCATGCCGACCATATTCCTATTTTGGACATATTTGTATGTGTGTTAACTATAGCTTTTTTTCTGACTTCCTATCTTTGCTGTGCCATAGTTTTTTTTACATTTCCTCGATCATAGTTCTCTTATAAAACCGAGGTTTTCCTGCAACACAGCAACATTTTCAAGCAATGGCGTGATTACAAACTATCATTGCAGTACAGACTGAGCAGAAATACAGTCGTGGTGGCTCACTTGATACGGGAGAACTTCGCCGCTTATTGGTTGCCCGAGGTTGTTGATACCAGCCCCGTGTATGTTTGGTTCCTGTGTGTTACTGCAGGTTTCCTGTTGGCCTGGCTGCTGGCTAGCAGGGTAGCCACCTTACGATGATTGGCGGTAGGTGTTTCCGCCATGATGCTAGCCAGGGAAGCCATTTTGCTGGCGTGTGTGGCTGAGTTGGCAGTCGTACTGGCTGTTATAACTTCGGTATTCCTAAATATTCTGTTTGTTTTACACCCCAAGAGAAAAAAATCATTCAAAAGTCACATAAGTGATTGGAGGTTTAACTCTCACACGTCTTAAAGTTCTGCCCGCAAATCACATACGAGTGGCGTCGTAGTAATCTTGTGATTGGCCCAATCAAATGAGTGACTTGTTTGAACAAAGATTCACTGCCGATAACCTCGACGCATTTATGTAAAAGTTTACGTAAGGTACTAATAAAATCTGGTGCAACGGTTTTTTCGCAATAATAATCGGTCCCGGCACATAAAGTATCTCACCGTTCCTAAAATATATGGAAGTTGTTAAAATACAATTAAAGACAATTAATAAACGTCAATGGTGAAGCGTGTTAGCGTTTCTAGTATAGCGGTATTTGTCAAACTACATATATGTAGAGCCCACGATTTTAGGTCAAAATAATTCTGCGACACTTTGTTTCAATGTCTTGCGTGTACATCTGCAGCTGCTCCATGGTTATTGGCATAGTTAGAGACACTGGAAAATCGCGAAAATATTTCACACAGTCTCCAATAAACTGTAGTATCTCAATCGTGACACGTGTAAACAGTTTTCTGGCAAACCACATACGTTCTGTGTTACAACTGTTCAGTTCTAATTGGGTCTGTTGAAGAGGGACACAGTGCTTCATATGAACGATAGCTAATATAGGTGCAAAACCTTCAGTGTTACACATAGCACGTTGGAGCCTAGCAAACAATCAACTTTTTCCGCGATTTACCAGTGTCTCTAGGCATAGTGTATTATTGCGCAGACGTGGCTCATTTGACTGTGCCAACAGGAACAAGGTTACTGCGACACCACACGCCTATTATTTGCGGGTATAACCGTAGACGCTGAGAGCCAATCACTGACCATGAAGCACGGCTGCATATGTGCACAAAAGGGACTGAAACAAATTGCTGCAGAATTCTATTCACCAAATATTATGGACTCTATACATACGCCTACATCAGACTCTATATATACGCTTACATCATGAGTAGAGGTACGTAAATTTCGCAGATACATTCCAGGTCAGGTTGAAAGCCAACTATGTATACGTCATTGTCATGTCTGTGACTTGCTGGCGGCTGTTACGAAACGCGTTTGACTACTGCAAGCCAGTAGTAAATAAGGAAATAATGCGAAGTGCTATCACTTGCTACCTGCTTGTACGATTATAAGCCAATATATAATCGATTGTGGCCAGTGGGTGTATAGGACTGACAAGTCTAGGCTGCTGCCAGATGAATCCGCGAAATTGACGTACCTTTAATCATGAGTAGAGACGGAAATATTCGCGTGTTCACTGACACGTAAGCTAGCCTCCAAGAACATGAGTATATTCAAGCAGACATTATCTGCTCTCTGGTTGCTCGATGACGCAGTGATATGGGCCTGCATTTAGTTGCTTATGTACTATTGGCTAAGCGACTTACAGGAAGCGTCAAATAAGTCACGGCCCAATTGCGAAAGAGGCGCGAACTTACAGTTGCTGCAATTATAGCTTGGGGACAAAAGAAAATACCGAATTTTTCAGGTCTCTAATCACTTCCTCTACTAGTCATGAGCTAAACAATGTTGCAAATGAAGTTTCATTTAGTAAATATTTAAAAATTGAAGGTACCTTGTTTAACAGTATAGCCACGATTGTATGGCAAAAGAGTTGTTCACTGTTTGATTGTGCCTTACGTGAACACATGTAACTCTGCTTCGTGGTCAGTGATTGGATGTTTTAACTCTCCGCGTCTTGGGGTTCTACCGGCTTCTGTTTACATAAGTTCACGAACATTCTTGGAGGCTTGCCTACAGCTCAATGAACTCTCAACATTTTCCGGTCTCTACGATAGCCGTAACTAGAGAGGATGGTATATCGCGAAAATGTTTTATGTCAACATACCCTTGAAAACACTGTAGTTAATTACAACACATGTGATTAGGTGATGTACGTCTGACACAACTTAGCTGTCTGCAGACCAATAACAGGCATCAAATATTACAATAGCAGGATTCTTTTTCGATCAGTCAAATAAGATAACTCCGAGTACAAGGTAAAGCCAGTAATCTTTTGGTAAGCTGAACTTACGTTGGAACCCAGCGAACAGTCAAGTTTTCCCGCAACAAACCATCACATCTTGTCATAACCACGTCACAGAGTATTTAGGAATACAGAAGTGAAATAGCAGGTAGGTCAGCGAACTCAGTCACACACGCCAGCAATATGTCTTCACTAGCCAGCAACATGGCGGAGACGCCTACCGCCAATCAACGTAAGGTGGCTGCCCTGCTAGCCGGCAGCCAGTTCAATAGGAAATCTGTAGTAACATGCAGGAACCAAACATAGACGGGGCTGGTATCAACAGTCTCGGGCAGCCAATAAGCGGCGAAGTTCGCCCGTATCAAACGAGCCGCCACGTCATTTCACGTCTGTATTACTATCTAGTCTGTGGCCAGGCACTGAAACAAAGTGATGCGAAAATCATTTTCGCGAGAACTCCCAGGCGCTAGCAATATCTACAATTTTACCAACTTTCCGTTTAGCTACGAAACTGTAAAGTTTTTAACTGGGAAAGACCAACTTATGCGTACAGAAGTGCAAATGTCGCGTTTTTATAAGACAGTATATTGTACTCACAAGTTACTGTACGCTCAATTAACTTCTGATGTAGACAGAAAGTTTGTGTGGCGTGCCTGGCATATTTCTTCAACAAATTATATAAAGTAAAATTTTAAATGCTCACTCTCCTGTATTCCGAACCCACAAATATACCAAGGCCTGGAGCGATTAATGTTACAAACTGTCTTCGTGTGAGTATAGGTTAATTAATTCTAGCCTGTAGCTACATTAAACGCAAAATTTACGTCTCCACTCACATACTCAAAAATTTTGGTTATTTTCGATTGTCACAGCTATAAATGCACAAAAAAAAGTAAAATTAAATCCCGTAGGTTTAATCCTCGCGTTAAGATTGGGTCACACAACTAAAAGACTTTGCTACTGAACAGTCTAACTTGCGCACTGTGATATTTCGGCAGTTCGTAGCATAATATAACACAAACACCAAAACTTATTTAATAATGCATGAAACAAATAAAATCGCATAAACAAACACTAGACAAATTCGAATCACAAAACACCAATAAAGACGTTTCTATCTGCACGAATTTAAGGAATCATCCTATCTGGGATCTCTGCAGAGAGCAAGGATAGAGTTTTACACATTAAATTATATTTGTCACCACTCAGTCATATTTAAACATATCGCTTTCGGAGAACATATTTTCTGCATTCATATGAGTAAAATATTGCTATAAGAATAAAGGTTTGAATAAAATTATATTGGCAAAGGAACTAAAAAAAAAAAAAAAATACATTTTTGTAGTAATAAGAACTAAAGAGCTTAAAATGTCTTTAAATATCAAGATTTCGTTTAACAGCGTAATAACGTCCCAGAATTCAGTATAACTTTTTTTCTTAAACTTCATGTAAGAATAAAGTCATAAAGCAAAATATAACTTAATTAAGTAAAAAAATTGGGGTGCTTCGTACCAGGTGTCTAATTTTCTTGTCGCTAACTTTCCGTAAAGGTAGAGTGAGTCATTATGAAAAATAAGTAAGCTACAGAGCACCCCATTTTTTTTTTCATTAAAGTTTGATCTTTGGTCAGTTTTACGCTTGTTAAAAAAAAAAACTATGATTTATTGGATTGTTGGATATCCTATCGCTGTTGAACAAATTCTGTGTGTGTGTGTGTGTGTATATATATATATATATATATATATATATATATATATGTATATATATATACATATAGTTAGTTAGTTAGTTTTATATTTCTACGAATCCATGAGTTTGTTTTAAAATCATAATTATTTGTATTCTTAAAACAAAGAAGACGATATAGGTAGATACTTGTAAAATTCGCATTTTCTTTTGGGCGAACGCTAGACTTCAAAAAGCTATAAGTTCGAGTAAATTTCACAATTGGGCCTTGACAAGTTTGACAACTCCTGGAGGACTGAGCCAATAAGAACCCCGCTATTGTAATATATGATGCCTGTTATTGGTCTGCAGTCCGCCACGCTGTGTCAAACGTCTAATACCCTATAATACATGCCGCGAGAAACCACAATGTTTTCAAGGACATGTTGGCACAAACAATTATCGCGATATGCCACCATTAAAGATGACATGCCCTTCAAAACCCTGTAGTTTCTTATGACATGTATTATTGGGTGATATACTTCTGACTGAACGTGGCGGTCTGCAGAACAATAACAGGCATAATATATTACAATAGTGGGGTTCTAATTAGTTTAGTCAAATGGGGCAACACCTCCAAGTACAAGCGTAAGCCAGTAATATTTGCAAACAGTAAAGTTTTCCCGCGATGAACCATCATCCCTAGCCATCATCTCTAGTCATGTGGTAAAACTGTGTCGGCTAGCAACCAATGAGCAGTTGTTGTATACTACAGTACGCATATATTCTTGGAGACTAGCCTACATGACAGTGAACACGCGAATTTTTCCCGTCTCAACATATAGGCAACGATTTGTTTCTAAATGGGTCTCTGAGTCGTACCAAAGTCCAGTTTAAGGCCTTGTTACGGAGTTTTGCAGTGATTTCGAAAATATTTTTTTATTGCTACCTAATACTCATATCAAAATTTCGCTGCACAGTTTTGACACTTATATGTTATAATTTGTAGCTGGATATTTTTGTAGAATTATACTGAACGGTTTTTTAGATTTCACTACCCAAAGTACCACGTTTTTCGTCGTGAAAATAAGCAAAAATGAAGGAAATTATTTTTTTTTGCTGGCGAATGGTACATTATTTAAAAAAACGCGTCCACAGTATTATGCATTGTGTGATTGCACATTGAATCAAATTTTTTCAAAACGTTTGGTTAAAAAATATTTTAGTTATTGGCACCAGTCTTAAAAATAACTCGGGAACAAGCCCTTAAATACTCCAAATTATCTTCAATAATTCGTAAAAATATGTATTTACAAGTAAAATATTTTTAAAAGCAAAAATAATAATTTGCCACTTTAAAGTTTATAACAGTTATAATCTTAATATTAAAAATTATGCTGAAAAAAATATATTATGGCTAGAAAACATTTTTTATTTCCAACAGAATATTTTGAAACAAGACATTTTGACTATTTTTAATGGTGCAAAATGACGTTAAGTATGATTTATTACAGTTTTAAAAACATTTAGAGAAAGTAAATTTTTCTCATAGGTTTGAGTGTACTTCGTTTTGCTCCCCCCCCCCCCCCCCGCCTCTTTTTACCTCGTTTCGTTTCGCCTCCTCTCTTCCCTACTCAATTACCTCACCAAATTTCATAGCTATCGTCTGAAAATGCTGTAGGAATGCATATGTTATAGGCAGACAGTTTACATATTATACAGATGTTATACAGAGGAGAAATTTGACTGCGTTTGCCTGCAGGTTAGATTTCAAACAGTCCTATGTGACCCTGAGATTCGCCTTTTTGTCATTGGCTACTGCCACAGTGAACTAACTGCCAGTTTCACCACAGAAAGGGGCGGCAAGACTGACACAAAAAAAACTGCACTGTAGATGAAATTAGTGTAATTTGGATGAAGTCGTTCAATAGTAATGCAAATGGATAACTCAGTCCACTATCTAGTGAAGTTCCTCTACAACATCTGCCAACATATACCATCTCACTAACCTCTAGGTTGGGGCACCAAATACGTTTATATTTCAGCAAAACATTATCCCGCCAACATTTCAAAATGCCACTTAACTTGAAGTGAAGGTTTTGAAAAATGAATATATTACTGAGGACACCATCACCAATGGTTGTGCTCGAGGGAAATCAGTCTTAATACCGCGTAAACTACGTATTTCATTCGATTAACATCTTACATTAAATTTAACAGTCTGCAATTTCCCCGCAACGTCAACTTTATTGTGACTATAAATAAGGCCGAGGTGAAGTCGCTGTTAGTGGCAGGGACAAACTTAAGACTGCTCTTCGCGTGGACAGCTATAGCTACTTATCCTGCTGCAGAGTTTACTCAACTAGCAGCTTTGTCATTGTAACGCTTGATGACTGAAGTACCATGCAATCTGGTGTACAAAGAGGTATCTACTCTTGAGCAATACACGCGAGCAAAGGTTATATATATAAAATCATTGTGTCCAAGTTGAGGTTCTTTGATTGGAACACTAACGAATAGGCACTTCATTGTATTGAAGGTAACCAATAATGAACAGCGTACATTACAGTGGGCGTGTCAGATGTAGTGTGGACCAATAAGACGATGTATAGTAGGTAACACGAAGACCAATATTACTGGAATCTCGACTGTGCGTATATAGGCAACTACACTGTTAAAAATTTCCGTAAATTCACAGAAATATTTACAGAAAATTACTGTAATTTTATGGAAGTGGCTTCCGTAAAATTTTGTTTACAGAAATTTGTCCGTATTGATAGTTTACGGATGTTTGACCGTAACTTTCCATACAATTATGAAAATATTTTTCTACAATTTTAAAGCGTATTTTACTGTGTTTCTAAAAAAAAAGTGGTATTAATAATCATTATGAATCCTGGATGTCAAATACAAAAGTTGTCTCTTATAAAGTTGATATCTTACCACTGCATGGAACTCATTTATTCATAAATTGTCGCTGTGGTTCAATAGTTAGAGCTTCTGCCTGGCAATTAGAAGGTCGTGGGTTCGAATCCCAGCAATATCGAAAAAATTTTCAGGTTACTAAATAGTGCGTCAGAATCTCGATAACACATAGCTATAGCTAATAAGAAAATGTAGTATTGCTAGAAAATGGAGTGCTGGTAGATTACAGAAATTTAAATATTGTTTGCGGAAAATGGATTGTCCGTTATTTTACGGAGGGTTCCGTTATCAAGAAAAACTGAGTGTCCGTTACTTTACGAAGATTTTTGGATAATTTTTTGCCTGTACTTTTCCGTAATTTCACGGAAATTTTTTCTAATAGTGTACCTTCTATCATATCTTTATCTCCAGAAAACGTGTACAGTACTTGAACGTGTTAGCACAGCTATGGATGTTACAAGAATACTTGTGTGCCAGTGCGAGTTCGGGACGAAGTGCTGATGGGGGACATGGTCGGTGGTCGAGGAGGAGTGTTCTTGTAAGAAGGGGCGCGCCTTCACCATCTGCTCGAAGGACTCATTAAGGCGGTGACCCTGAGGGGCGGCGGAGGAAGGAAGTGCGCCTCTAATGAGGCTGGCTCGTGCCTCTAGTAGAGGCTCGTGCCGTCGAGGACACGCTCCGCGGCAGGCTGTGGCTAGCAGAGCGCGGGATGTGGCGCTGCCTCATCTAACGAGGTTCCGCGCGGTGGGCCACGCGTGCTTCCTGCGGGCCACCACCCCGCTAACATAGGGGGGGGGGAGGGGCGTAACTGTTTTGGCGTGTGTGCGCGGCAACACCCCCGCGACCTCTTGGAGGGCACACGACGTAGCCTCGTGCTCCGTCTTCCTCCGGCCCTCAACCTCTTCGGCGCGGCCAAGATCATTCTCCAAACTACCTGAGATCGGACAATTCCTCATATTCCTTTGAGGATAGGATTTTTGCTCTTCTTTACGATTTTTGGTAGAAAACAGAAAAAGTCGCGTTTTCTTTTGGGCATACGTTTGACTTCAAACAGCGGTAAGTTTGTGTCAATTTCACAATTGGGCCTTGACTAGTTTGACACCTCCTGGAGGACTCTGAGCCGAAAATAAAGAAGCAAATAAATATGACTGTGTCAGCAAGCAACCAATGAGTGGGTGTTGCCTACTTGAGTACACACATATACTTAGAGGCTAGCCTACATGTAAGTGAATCCGCACATTTTTTCCGCGTGTACTTTTTTTGCAGAGGCGTCGCCCATTTGACTGTGCTAATGAGAACAATGTTCCTGTGACACCACACGTTTTAGAAATCTCTCAGTTAAATGTGAGCACGAAGAAAACCTACTATAAAACCATTAGACAGTTCTCAGGTGAAAATGCCAATAAATTCAAATCTGCTCTTAACAGTGAAAAATGGTCAGAAATGTACTATTCTACAAATGTAAATAACAAATTTAACTCGTTTCTTAGTTCCATTCTCCTGCATTTTGAAAACAGCT
>PNEQ01011365.1:0-52976 GCA_003012365.1 Medauroidea extradentata | reverse complement strand
GAGCAAGGTGTATGTGTGGGGCAGTGAGGACGACAGCGCTCTCGACGAGCTATACGATGCTGCTGTGGCAGGGGCCTCACCGTCAGCTCGGCCACCTCCGCCTCCGCTGATTCGCTTGCGGCAGAACCCCGGCCTCAGCGACGACGAGGACGAGGTTCAGGTCGTCGGGGTGTTTGGGGCAGGCAAGCGGCCCTCCGACCTCGCCGGGCCTGCTCCAAAACGGGGGGCCTGCTGCACGGCGACCCATAATGGTGGTGGCGCCCATGGTGCACGAGGTGGAGGAGGATGACGATGACGGCAACGACTACGATACAGAGGAGGAGCAGGAGGAGGAACAGGGGGAGGAAGAGGATGGGAATGTGGCGGAGGAGGTGCGGCGTGAGCTCGTTGGGCTGCGGGCCCAGGTTCGGGACCAGCAGGAGGAGATCCTGGACCTGCGGCTCCGAATAGAAGCGCAGCACGTCGTGGCGGGGATCCGCCACACCGCCACCGCCCGCTTCCAGGAGGAAGTCCTCGGCCTCCTCCGGACTCTGGTGGGACGAGGACCTGACCATCCGCCTCAAGAATAATAGTGAACAATGTATATAGTGTTTTTATTGTGTGTATATAGTTTTTTATTGTGTTGTGTATATAGTGTTTTTAGTTTGTAAATAAATTATATTTTTAAACTTAAATTTCTGTGTGTTGCGAGACATTATTTGCCTGTCATAACTTTTCTTAAAGAGCATCAGATGCAACAGTCCTTGTACACTTAATCAGTGATTACATAGAACACAAGTACATCATACTATAAAAGGTTTTTAAAAAATGAAATGAATATGATTGATGGTGATGATATATAATACTTGTCAAGACTTGTCAATCTCACTGCCTGGAGGTAAGCATAAAAAATAATAATATTGATGATAGAGGTGAGAGTCCTGCTTATGGTACATTACACATCGTTCTTAAACGTATATGTATACAGGTGGAGTAGAATCAAGTGAGAAAAAAAATGGCGGCTCAAACCCCTGGTGGCCATTCCTAGAACTAAATATAATAATACATTATTTTGGCGGCGGTGAATGGGGGAAGGGGGGGGGTATTATTCCAAGATGGTGGATGGTTTGAAAATATTTTTAGAATTTTTTTTTAATTTTTGGAAATTTTTTAAATTTTGGGAAATTTTGGAAAATTTTGAAAGTGACGTAATCCAAGATGGCGACCGGAAACAAGATGGCCGCCGGAAACTAGATGGCCGCCGGAAACAAGATGGCTGCCGCGCACCTCAGCACCTCAGCCTGCAGCCTTGGGCCAGAAGGAACCAAACCTATCTACTATTAAAATATTTGTATTTAAAAGTGGAAAAGAGTCTTAAGTACAACGAAATATTTATTTATGTTAGATAACTGTTGGCCTAGAAGCCAAGAATGTAAAATGAAATACTAGTCGTGTCGCGTAGGAATCGATATTGTGACGTTACTTATTTCGAAACTTCATCAAATAAAATGTGGCCTAGTAATAAAGTATTCTTTGTGCAAGTAATGTTTCATTAAGTACTACTTATTTATGAAACAAGCATTTAAGTATGAATCCCACCCTAAAACAATTTCCTGTAGCTGAATTTTTGTTGATTATGTATTTTAATTATTTATATAAAGTATCTTCTTTCTTCATCTGAGTTGTGAAAGAACGTCTATGTAGTACGTAAATGTATTACCTTAACTTGTGAAGGGTACTGTCGATTCGAAGTTTTTACTGGGCCCTTAGAACAATATGATATTTTACTTTACAAAAATAAGGTATATATGTAGGGGGCCACGATGTCCCCCCTGTTCCCCAGAACGCGCTGTGAAAGAAATCAGTTCGTTAGCTCGCCCAAGTTCCTCGGAGGAAAATCGCATGCTCGGGCGGGATGCCGAACAATCCGGCACCGATATTCCTGCAGGCGGATCGTAATTACACGAAACTTACAGGACTGTCGGGCCGCGCTGCGTCTTGGCGCGAATAGCAAATCCGTGCCAAACTTCATTCCCACTTTGGCGAACTGACAGAAACACGCGCGCTTCGATATTCCGCGGAACACCCCTGCAGCTCCGCGGATACGCGAGCCCCACCTTCCCTCGCTTCTCCCCTCAACAACCGCGGTAATCCTCGCGATATTCGCGGGCCTGATAACATCCTCCCACCCACCCACGCACGCACGCACGCTGCCAAGTCCTTGTGGCGGGGGCATCCCTGTGTATCCGACTGGAAACTACTCGTGTGATGTGCTCCAAAGTTTCTCTACTCCGATACGTCTAAAGGCATCCTGCAACATAATTATGGGTCGACATATTACAGCCTCATCACTTGGGATGTATGTCGATACATCCATATACTCAAGACCTCATTCGATGCGTTATATACTTGTTGGAGTCAGTAAAAAAAAAAAAAAAAGAGTTAGCTCTATGGGCAACACTTGTATGAGAGTCGAGAATAATATAGCCTATTTGCGCGAATCACTACATTGGCTTACGGGCGTAGTTCACCTCAGTTTTCAACGTCTTTATTTATTTTTATATTTGTACCAGATATTTCTTTCTTATTTTAGACATTCGTAGGAATTTTTGTATCTTTCATAGTTTTTGCGTAGTAAGTCGTAAACGCCAAAATTTGCACTTAACGGTTTTAAGTACGCCACTGAAACAAACTGATATACCAAACCGACAAAATTCACAGTGTATAACAATGTTGTAGCCTATGATTTGACATATATAAAGACAAAAAATTAAATACTTTTGTGTTTTAATAAAATATGCTGAATTTTGAAATGAAAATTTAAAAAAAATCAAAAAATTTTTATAAACACAAAAAAACATATTTTTTTTTGTTTTTATGTATGTCAAATTATAGCCTATAACATTGTTATATAGTTAGAAGCACGAGTATTTCGCGTATTAATCTGACAACAGCCTAGACTTCCCTGTCATATACACACACTGGGCAAAGCTGAATATCCATTGGTTCCTAACCGTACAAGTGGGTAGCCCCACGACCCCCACGAACTATTTTATTGTTTACTACTGGCTTGCAACCTCCAAATATGTGTCGAAACAACTGTCGTTTAATCCTGGAAGTTACTGTGATATAGGCCTACAGGTTATCGGCGTTCAACCTGACCTACAATCAATACGCGAAATACTCGTGCCTCTATATATAGTGTAGATTTTTTTTCAGTTTGGTACATTAGTTGGTTTTAGTGGTGTACTTAAAATCGTAAAGTGCAAATTTTGGTGGCGTTTACACGCAAAAACTATGAGAGATACAAAAGTTTCCTAAGAGAAAGATTTAATCACAATTTATGTATAAAATAAGAAAAAAAATATCTGGTACAAATATAAAAATAAAAAAAAGACGTTGGAAACTGAGGTGAACCGAGCCCTTAAAAGTATTCTATTTCCTATAGGGCTACAGACGGTTATACTACTAGAATTATGTTTCTAGGTGAAATGTTAAAAAGTTAGTAGAAAGCATTTATTTATCTGTTTAACGAATCAAGTTGTTGGTTTTTGAAACACAGCAGCATGTAAGAGACCTTGTGTAGCCATTTTAAAAGGCCACGAAAACATGTTTATATAATACTTGCCGATTAATTTGGAAGTGCGTTCTTTTAGCAGCTAAGCGTAGTGGAAAACATTTAGCACTTTCGTAGAACATACGACGTGCTCACGTATCGCAAAAAGAAAGAAAAATCTTATTCGTAGTAGAATTATTTTGCTTTCAGTTATTATTTTTAATGGAATTTGACAAAAAAAATTTAATTTTTAACAAATTGATCAGTAAAGTGAATGTTGAATATTTACTGCATTGAACGATATGTCCGTGGACACTAACTCAACTTCTTTTTAACCACCCTTTGCACTAAACTCTTAATGAACAATCTGCCATTTATACTGCTCTATTACCAAAACTAGTTTGTATTTCGTGGGTTGGCTATATCGAGAGTAAAGCTTGCTTATACCGCATAAGAAGACAACTAAGGCCGACGTTAATATACGTTTTATATGGGATCAGGTGCAACTTAGGTCATACATAAACCTTTTCTGAATTCCTAACCTTTATACTGCAAAGGTTAGACGTTTAGTTAGTGATTTATTCGTTGCACAAACAAAAATAACGCACGCGCAGTGCAGTGCGCGTTAAGGATCGACTAAAAACTGTATGTTGCCTTTAACTTGCAGTATTTAATGCTACCCAGTACGGTGTTGCGAAACATATATTCAAGTTGATCATCGTATGAGATTTTAAGAGAGGACACAGACACATAATAATTTTACAGATATCAAATCTTCACTTAGCAAGGATGCTAAGTTACAAATCACAAAAAAAAAAAAAGCAAGTTTGTGCATTTATTTTTACACGTTCTTACGTGCGTAACAAATACCATAGGCCATAGCTCATTTCACAAAATGTCTTGCTCGTAAACGAACTGACGCCTAAAGGACTTCGTCGTAAACGTATTTCTTAGATAACGTTGACTGAGCGACATCTGCTCCTATACAGATGCACAACATTTTATCAAATTACAGACTGTACGTATTCCAGTTCACTGTGGTTTGGTGTAAACGAAAAATCGTGAAATAAGAAGTTATAGATTTGGTTAAAAATACATCATCTGGGTCAAACTCTACCCCCTCTATCTTATAGCGTTTCTTGCATTCAAACGGCAACCTGGTTTGGCTGCTCATAAACGTATTTGACTTTACATACACACTAACCCTACATACTACATAACTTAATTTGCTGACTTCGATCAACAAACCGGGCAATGATAAAGGAAAAACCGGTACATAGTAAGTATGTAATGTATTAATTTTCTTTTTATATTGATTATTAAGTGTTTATATGCATTTTCTGACATTATTACTAGAGAATTTAGGCCCTCGAACCTCTGTCCACAATTGTACTAGATGCATTTTACCACGAAAATTGTTGTGAATAAATAAGTTTACAAAAAAGACGGTAAGTATTGGGCACCAAAAATTTACACTGGGTTCGCATCATGGTTGTTCCAATCATTCCGAAATATATTTCTTATTGGTATAGTTTTAACATAACATAATGCGGGGCATTTTTATGTAATGTTCACTTCAGAAGTTATTTTTTTAAACATAATATAACCCAAAAGTTGGCATTTCCAATGTTTTTAAATAAGACGTTCAGTTTTATCTGTTCTTTTCAGAACGTCTTTCAGGTGATCACTTTTGACATAATAAATTCTGTGAGTAATCGGAGCTAGTTTCTGTTATGCAAAATTGTGAAGACATTACACTAATGAATAAAAATTAGCATTTGTAAGCCGACTTCTAAGTTCGTACATGAATGGAATTTAAAAGATGTTGTGATTATTTAAATTTGCACAGCGCGTTTTACTTCTACTGAAAGCTTTAACAATATAACAAGTTTAGAAGTTTTACTTTAATGTCATGCATATACCCAATTCGTTTACAGTAACGTTTGGAATCGTGTTATTATTTATAACAACATATAGTTATTCAGTACATATGAGTAGCAGACGTGCAATGCACATTTGGCTTTACTTTTTTTTTGCGTAATTATGATTGCCTTATTGGACTTTGTTAAATAAATTTATAATACGGCCTACAGTTACATAATTATTTCCTTTAGGTTTAGTCTGAGCTGCGGTACCGCTTGTTAAAAAAACTATTTTTAAATGAGTCCTACTATATTCCTATAAAATAAAACAATAAGTTATAAACGATGGAGAAGTAGTTCTTGAAAAAAAAAAACATTTTATAAATTATGTTAAAGTGACATATCGCGAAATAAGTTGACAGTTCGTTTTAAATTTTTGGTGTTGTTTTAACCTTCTATTATATTTCGTGTTCCCGTTTGACTGGGCCTGTACGCCTATAAAGTTTCTAGTTAATGTACAGTTTCTAAATAATGTCGATGCAAACAAACAACACGCATTATGCTACAGGATTTTCGGGAATAATCTGACAGCAAATATTTCAGCGACTTTCCATTGTCTCTTATCATTTGAGCCACAAATTTTTGGAGAAAAGAATTTTCACCAATCTATTTCAATGCTTTATGTGCACATTTGTATCTCTGTTTCATGGTCGATGATTGGATGTTTTTAACTCAGCATCTTGGTGTCCTACCAGCAAATCACAGGCGTGTGGTGTCTCGGTAATCTTGCTCTCATTGGCCCAGTCGAATACGTGACGACAGCTCTGAACTAAGGTACGCTGCCAATAACCACGAAGCACAGCTGAAAGTGTACACGTAATACAGTGAAACGAATTGGTGCAAAAATTATTTCACCTAGGGCCCGGTAGTTTTCACGAAAAGAATTTTGCCCCACTTTGTTTCAGTGTCTTACGTGTACACCTGCAGCTCAACTTCATGATTATTGGCAGAGCGTTTTTGTGCAGAGTGATTATTCATTTGACTGTGCCAATCATTACATGGATAACTGTGACACAACACGTCTGTGATTTGCGGGTTTAACCTCCAGACGTTGTATGTTAAGGCATCCAATCACTGACCACATGTGGGTGCGTATGTAAGGCACCCAAACTAAGCGGTGCAAAAATCTTTTCGCGTAAACTACCGGGCCTAACCAAAAATCATTGGCTCTTCTAATAAGTTCCTATGAAAATTGTTTTCTTGCTCGAAAGTTTTAGAACAGCAACTAAACTCTGAGCCGACGTGTGAAGATAAAAATGAGAGGATGGTGGGTGGGGTCGTGTTTGCAGTCGCCCGTGACACATGTGGCGTGCGGTATGACGTGCTAGGTCGCCTTTGACGATGTGTGGGGTAGAATGTGTCAGGGGTATGGCTCCTCTGAGCTCCACTGCAGCTGGTCGCGGCCACTGTAGCTGGGGAGGGGGTAGGCACGAGGGTGGCTGCACCCTCCATGTGACCGCGCGCTCTGGGGCTACGGCACCCTTCCTTCTCTAGCCCGCCATGACGGCTGGGTTTGCGGTTCACGCTGGTTGTGTCCGGCAGCCAAGCCACCCCCCCCCCCACCCCCATCCACAATCCAGTGATGTTCACCCAGGGGTCGAGGGTTAACTGACTTGTAGCCCGGTTGCGGCCTTGTCCTCTGGGGCCCCATATTAACTGCCGAGCCAGATTTCGCCTCGCGGTCGAAGGCAGTGGGGAGGCGGTGGTAAATCACGTTCCAAGAGATTCCTCCCCACCCCCACCCCAAAGGTCTTGGGTTCCCGGGAATGTAACGTCATCGTCTACCCGAAGTGAGGGTATAAACTCCTTCTGAAGCCAAGTGCTGTGTTACGACGGCAATGCACGTGACTACTTGTTTTCGTTTTAGACACGTTAATTCTCATATTTTTTTTAGATGGCTTCTTGAACGGTGCCTGACGATGTGGTGCAACGGTAACACGCTGCACTTGTATTCGGGGAGACGCGTGTTCGATTTCCGGCTCCAGTCATCCAACTTTCCATGGTTTCCCGAAAGTACTCACACTGAATGCTCTCGTTGTGTGTCGCCGTCTCAGATGATATCGCTGTCGACGATACCTATAGCTCGTGCCACGATTTTGTCGCGAAAAGATTTTTGCAACGTTTTGTTTCAATGCTTTATGAGTAGAGGTGCGTCAATTTCGCAAATACATTCCAGGTCAGGTTGAATGCCAAAAATATATACTTCATAATCACATGTGTGATTAGCTGGCGGCTGTCACGAAACGCATTTGACTACTGCAAGCCAGTTGTAAATAAGGAAATGTTTCATAGAGCTATCGCCTGTAATGTTGTAAGTCAATGAATAATCGACTGTATCCAGAGCGTGTACAGGACAGAGCAATCTAGGCCACTGCCAGGTGAATCCGCGAAATTGACGTACCTCTATTTATGAGCAAATCAACAACTCTGTTTCGCGTTATCTTCAGCGTGTCTTTGTTCAGACACGTCTCTCAATTGACTGCACCACTCAGAATAAGGTTATTGTGACTACACGCGTCTGTATATCCTCCGAGGCAAGTGAGGGTTAAAGCGTCCAATCACTGACCACGAAGCAGAACTGCAGATGTGCACATAAAGCATTCTAACCAAATGGTGCAAAAATCTTTTCGCCACAAATTCGTGACTTTAAGTATAGTCCACTTAGACTACCTCACCTTAGCTTGATGGATGTCACGTTACTAGTTTATAAATATGTGGTGCGGCTCACATTTACAATCATTTCGCCATTTTTTTATATATATTTTTTACAAAGCTGTTGATAGAACGATAAAAATATATAAACTTTTTACAAGCATAATAATATTTTTCTATCGATAGTGTACAGATTCGTTACTTGTTTTTTAACTGCATGGAAAGTCACTTCATTTTTCGTGTTAGAACGCGATTAGAAATTTTATTTTTATGAAGGTAATTTACTTTTAAGAATATCAGTGCAGCTGTTATTTTGTCGAGCATTTCTAATTTTAATTTCTGTGAAAGCAGTCCACAATATTTACATATTTTATCTGTATTAATTTTAAATAACATGCAAGTTTTCTCACTGCAAAGGACAAGACTACCACTAAATTTAATATTAATACATGATAAAAACATTAAGCTTTCATCTTTTCTTGAATAGCCTTTATTGTTGTGAGATATTTTATTTTACTTAAAATTAAAACAGTTATAGTAAAATTCTCATTTGCGTACAAATTATTATTACCTCCATGTGATGGTTCTCACAAACAAATATGCAGTAAATGTAAACGAAGTTTGCGTATATTTTGATGCATAGGAATAACGGACGAACATATAAGTATAACTACCGGTACAAAAGAGAATGGATGTGAAAAATTAAATGAGTTCGGATAAATAACTGGTAACTTATTTCATACTTGTATACAACCATGTAAGGGATGGTTTCACTAGTACTAAATAAGTTTACATAAAAACGAGAAATCGACCTACATATTCAATTGGACTTTGATTATCAAATACGTATACTGCTGTGATGGGAGAACATTTAATAAAAAGTACTGAGTGTGATGCAACCTACGAGGCAAGAAATTTGAACAAAAATACTTTTAAAAAACGAGCAGCGTTTGAGGTGGCGCGGAGGAAGACGGAAATTTTAAAGAGGGCGGACAACATGAGAATTAAAGAATAACTGGGGAAATGGAGAAGGAAGAAGAAACGGAGGGTGAATGGACTTCAGACGGAGAATAAATAACTGGAGGCATGGTGGAGGGGAAAAGAGGAAGACGATGAATTCAAATTATATACGACGTAAGGTTGGTGCGGGTCGTGCAAGGCGAAGGAGGTAGGAACGCCCACTGGTCAGGAGCTTGCTGGTAGAGCAAGGGATGCGCTGGGACACGCTGTCCCAGTGAACTAGTGCCAGGAACTCGCCGGGGGGTCGCTGGGGCAGTTAGACGTCACAATGGCTGCAGGTTGATTTATCTGCGACCGAGCTTACACCCCCTTCCCAACACCCACCCGCCCGCCGCCAGAGCCTTCCGCTGGGGCGACAAAGAATCCCCCGCCGCCCGTTGGCGACGATGAAAAGTGACTGAGAGCGCAGAGCCGACGCTCGCAGCTAAAAAACTAGGGCCGTGGTACTGTCACCTCCCTGCCCAACCCCCTATGCTGCGTTTTCAATTAGCCGCCCTAACAAAACCCCTCCCCTCACCTAGTTACCAAAGACCCTTATTGGTCGTGTTCCACGTGGATTTCCTCTCCGGCTTCATAACGGTGTGTTCGCTGGGGGTGGTTTTGTGGGAGAGAGAACGCAGCAGGGAGAGGAAGGGAGGATGCCATTGATTAAATAAAATTCGTCACACGTTACTGCCCCTCGGGCGCAGGGCTAGAAACCACCCTCCACCCCTCACCAACCCCAACGCCCAGGATCCCCGCAGTGAAACAAACCCAACCCCCCCCCCCCTAATAGCCTGCAGCGTCACATATGAAACCTGTTTCAGGCTCGATGGCTCCGACAGTGTCATATTCCGATATCAAGAGTTGGTCGTCGGTGCAAAAAAATATTCGCGTATAGAAAAAATTTGCACGTTGGTGTCCTCTGGCGCAATTGCCCTCGAACATGGTAACCTAGCATTTCACGGCAGCAAAGTCTGGTATTCTCTCTGTATTCGATTTTTTTATAAAGACAGTGAAAGTTTGTTCCCTCAATCACCCGAAAATTTTAAGTAGAAATTGGCTACCTGTCAATAAAAGAATCTTCTCGTTTACACGCTCACTGTTGAGTTGTGCCCTCTTTTTAATTTGTACGTGTAAATATGTTAAGCAAAATGCGACATTAGTTTTTGATGTTTCTGTGCTTGATACTCTGGTATAAGAGTGGCGATTACCGATTTATGTATGCGAGTCAAAAAAACAAGTAGGCCTATGTTGTGTAAACCACTGCAATATCAGCTTCACTGTGTAACACAGAGAAATTAACCAACTAACGCCTAAAACATACGAAAAATCAGTAAATTAACTTTGAAGTTGCATGTATTATATTTAATAAGTTATTCTTCTTTTTCATTTTTCGCTTCTCAAGCACTGAACTAAAACTAAGACCATTCACGTCATTAGAAAGGAAACAGCTTGTGTAATTATATTAATTCAAATTCGGAGTAATGACAACGTTCCGAATTGAACCCAAGTGACCATCTTCACAACGTTATTAATTCGCAAGTGGCTTGTGACGCTCTGCCCTTTCAACTGTTGTGTTGGGGCCGCGGTGGCCGAATGGTCAGACCATTCGCCTCCCACTAAGGCGATCCTGGTTCGATTCTCGGCGGGGTCGGTCGTGTGGGAATCGTGCCGGACGATGCCGCTGGTCGGCGGGATTTCTCGGGGATCTCCCGTTTCCCCCGCCTTTCATACCGGAACTGCTCCATACTCACCTCATGTCACCCCTCACCAGCGCTGAAGACCTCGTTGTTGAGTGCTGACCAAAATCTCTCACTCACTCAACTGTTGTGTTTGCTGTGCCAGTCGTTGTTGCGGCAGAATAGATTAAAAAATTGTGAGTTTATTTACATCAAACGAGCTTGTTAAATAATTTAAAGTGATTCTTTCATCGTTTTTGGACTCACCTGTTTTGACACGTTAAGCCTGTAATTTTGCGCGGCATAGGTTTGAGTCAAACTTAAGAGCTGTGTCGTTCACTCTAGTAATTGTGTATTAGTTATATGGGTCAGAGGAGTAGATTGTTAAACGAGGTATAATATCGGTCCCTTGCTTAACACTTGAACGGTGTCGTAACATGTGCAAAGAAACTCGTTTATTGAAAAAACTGTTTAACTTGTCGCTTACATGTTTAACTCCGCAAGTAAAATTAATTCCTGTCGACAAGTGAACGGTACTTTCAATATAGCAGACTAGCCAGGAGTTTTTAATGGTTAACTGAACACTTTTGAAAACAAACTGTGAAAAATTTGTGCACTGTTTTTGACTCCTTATTAAGACTCCTATACAGCTGCCCATAAACTGTGTTGCTGCTTGTTAACTTTCGAAATGTGATAGGTAACATTACTACTGCTTTTATTTTTATGATCACGTGTATTTCTCGTCTTTATTCATACCACTCGTTTCATTACCCTCCGATATAACCTTTTATGCACATTGTTTTCACTATGCACCATGTATGTTAAAATTTATTATTTGTATAAGACCTGCGCAAACAAACTTTCTGAAAATCCTTAACCAAGGAATTGGAATATTCGCAAATTTTCGACGAATCTGGCGCATTTTTTTTTTTACAATTAATTACCTTAATGTCTAGGATTTATATCCTTAAAATATCTCTAGCTTGAGAAAACCCTCAAATATGCATTCGCGTTCCTCATAATATAATGAAATGATTCAAACATAATCTGTACAGACAAAATACAAACTGAATATGGCCAAACCACGATACTATATTTTAAACATTTTATAGTGATATGTATGTGGTTATATTCACAAAATTGAATTATCTACGTACGATAGTATTCAAACATTTATAAAAAAAAGTTTTCAATTTTAACTTGCACCTTGTGAATCTTCAAATATTCTTCGACCGTTTTAGACACACACACACTCTCTCTCTCTCTCTCTCTCTCTCTCTCTCTTTCTCTCTCTCTCTCTGTATATATATATATATGTAAACATAGTTATTATGACTATTGCTTTGGCTACATTATTTTTTTCATTGAGACAGTGGAACCTTCTATGCTCTGAAGCATCAGTATAATTCGTCAGTTACGGGAACTGGTATGCAACCTAAAAGAAAAACATATCAAGCTGAATGACCAAACCTGTAATGCATTATGCTAAGCTGAGCGACGAATGCCTTGTTGGCTGTCGTAAAACACGTATGGCAAACACTGCATGAGTTAGTGCAGGCATTAGTACCGTGGAATGTCGCCTTAAGAGAAAACAAATTACAGTAATAATAATGATGATGAAGATGATAGTAATAATATTATTATTGTTATTATTAATTTGTAAACAGGTAAGAAAGAAAAAACAATTCCGATGATCAAATTCTACCTAAAAATAGTTTATTACTTAATTATTGTATCTTTTAATAACGCAGTCAACGTGTAAAAAGTATAACTTATTATATTTTTTCGTTATGAGGTAGTTTTCGTTTGTACAAATATTTTATGTATTATTCGGTAAAATGTTTTGGTCTTACGACACATAAATACTTGTTTTTTTGTAACTGATAATAGATTCTTTCTCTCATTGTTTCGTAAAGACAGCATCATTTACAACGAAAGCAATGGTGCTATTTAAGTAATGGCGGGCCTAAAAATTATAACGAAAATTTTAAGCCAGTATTTTAACCAATTTTCATTATATAACTGACATAAAGTAGGCTATTTGCAGTTTCTTATGCAAACAGCAGAAACGGATTTTTCTTTTCGCAAGACATTTGAAATGCAACAGGAAGAAAAAGTTCAGAAGGCTAGTTACAAAAGTAAAACAACATGTACATTACTGTAATTTTCAGCAGTAATTTTCCTCTGCACGTTAAAAGCCGTATTCAGAAACAATTTTAGTCATGGTTTAAAAAATACTCGCAGTTTAAATCGCCATATTTAGTTACTACTTTCGATTTTCCGTATTCTGAAAGCGCAACTTGATGTGACTATTTTAGTACAGGTTAACTAGTCATGGTTTAAGTTAGTCAAGGCAGGTCAGTAGTTTAAGGTGTGATTTACCTGAACATTTGTCAAGTTTGAAACAAATGTGGCGGCATCTTATCGTTTAATTTAGCACGACGTATATTTCCAGCATGACAATTCGAAAAACGTAAATTAAAACAGCAGAAAACGGCGTTTTCTTAAATTATATCTTGGCAGTTAATTATATTTATATATCAATGCTAGAAAACGTTCGAATGAATATAAATTATCTTGCCTTTTAAGATTAATTTTACCATATCGTGTGTATATTTTACGATGTTAACACATTTATGAAACAATTTTAATGCATAATTAGATTGTCTTTTCTATCACGAATTCATCTCCGATACTGCATACTGTATTTTGACGCAAATGCTATTACACGTAATAATATTAGCAATTCACACACAACATAACCAAAAATTCAATAGCATATTCAGCAGACGATGGAAAAAGACGACGCTTGACTAAGTCGTCATGGCAACGATCAGTTTTGCGATGTTGCCAAACCTTTTACATGCCTTAAACTGTGACTAGTTAGTCACTACTAATCATGGTCTAAAATTTCAAAAAATGTCCTTCTGAATACGACATATTAGTAGTTCTTAGTCAGGGGTTTAGTCGTGGTCTAGTTAATCTATACTTAGACCAGGTTTAGACATGGTTTAACGAAATGTTTCTGAATACGGCCCTACGAGTTTAACTGTCCAAGCATATGTGAGCGTCAGGTGCGAAATTAAAAACAAGTCATGAACTTAACTTCTGCTTCTTCATTTGAAACATTCCGCATTTTTAATTTCCTGCTGGCTTTTAGTCCATTATATATAAAACATTTTTTTTTTCCGTTTGAAATCGCAAAAGCGAGAGCTCCCGTACTCTCTTTGACGTTGTATTTAATTAGATGGAACTAGACATTCTAAAAAATATGTATGTATGTGGATTTTAATTTCGTTTCTCTTTCTGTAAACTCATGCGAACTTCCGAAATATCCGTGCATGTGCCCGAGTTTTCGCGTGCGCGAAGCTTTTTATGCAGTAACTTATTTTATAATGTGTTGGATGTTAAAAGTAAAATATTTCATTCTTCATATATTGGGCATAACATCGATTCGTATGCACTCCCAAAGCTGAAGCTGACATCCTAGCTTTTATTTTAACTGTGTGTTCGCTAACTATTACTTGTGTTAAGTTGTTACGATTCGAGTAAGCTTATTGATGACCATTCGGATTATAATATTATTTCTGTCACTCGAAAATACAGGGCAAGGTAGCGCAATAGTAACGTGTCGGACTTCCGTTCTTGAGTATCCGGGTTCTATTACCTGCTCCGGTCATTATGATTTCAGTTTTCCATGTTTTCTCGAAATCACTAGAGGAAAGCGCTGGGAAGGTTTCTTTACATAGGCCACGGCCGATACTTCTCCCGATTTCTATCCGTGTGCAAAGATATGTGTAACCACCACAAATATATTTCTGTTTATTAAATAGCTTAGATACAAAACTGCATAATTTACACTTCGTATGGTTTACCGTTCTAGAAGTTCTCACATGCCTGGAAAGTTCTGCACTTCAAAGTCTCGTTAAGCTAGAGAGTGACAAGAATTATACTTATAATACGTGCAGTGACTTTGTCATTTTGTTGTTGGACTATCAGTAGGACCCGGTAGTTTTCTCGAAACGATTTTCGCCCCACTTTGTTTCAGTGTCTTAGTGCACACCTGCACCTCAACTTCATGATTATTTGCAGAGTTTTTTTTGTGTAGAGTCATTATTCATTTGACTGTGCCAATCAGTACAGGGTTAACTGTGGCACGTCACGTCTGTGATTTGCGGGTTTTAACTCCGCACGTTGGGTGTTAAGGCATCCAATCACTGACCTCGAAGCACAGCTGCAGTTGCGCACGTTAGGCACTGAAACAAAGTGCTGCAAAAATCTTTTCGCGAAAACTACCGGGCCCTAACAATCAGCATTGAAATTTATTGTATGACCATCGGGTAGTTTCGTATAAATCTGTGTGCTATATTTGGCTGTACAGAATGTCGAGAAACTGCCGCATAATAAGCAACCACGCGAATTCTGGGTTAAATTGGAGACGAAGATGTACGTGGTAAAATGTTGTACGACGGCATTCTACGTGTACAATGTGGCAACACTGCAGGAGAAATTTCCCCAATGCGCTTCACTTCCAGGTATTACTTTGCGTCGAGTAAACCTAGAATCGTGTTGGTAATACTCGGGATTTGAACTTGCGACCTTAATACGGCGGTCAAAAGAATGGTATCGGGGGAGCGCGAGAGGAGACTAACTCCATGCAGTGTTGCAACATTGTGCTCGTAAAATGTCACCGTACAATATTTTTGTCTCCAATATAGCCCAGGATTCGCGTGGTCTGCTTATTATGCGGCAATTTCTGTACATGCTGTATGTCTGTGAGAGTAAGCTGTTTTAAGTTATGTTGTGTGGCTCGGAAACAGTACTCTTGATTAGCGTTATGTTTCTGAGGAACTGAACAACTCTCTTGCGAAATGTGTTCAGTGGCGGATTAAGAAACGCATTTTAACATGGATTGCAAAAAATGTCAACCATCTCATATAGTGTGGTTGTTTACTGTTACAGAACATTAAAAATAACGTATATACAAAGTAGGACACATTTAATGTACTTGGATCTACGAAGAACAAAACTCATGTTTCCTTGAGGCAACTGGACATACTTCGGCTACATAATGTTGAACACGATTCTGGGGGGCCCCCGTCAGCCCGGTAGCCCCCCCCCCAACCATAAATCAGTCTCTGAATGTGTTAAACTTTCATAAATAAGTTTACTGGTAATATATTGAGCAGTTTTGGAACAAGAAAAAAACAGATATTTGTAGCCCACTCCGATGCGGTGTAACGGACGGGTAGGCGGGTCTCTTGAATAATCTGAATTCACAAAGAGTAACTTTTATTTCTTGGTAATTTTTAAAAACGTTTAACATATAACAAAAAAAACATATATCCGTACGGCTTATTGGCTCGCTCCCACTCTTTAATGGTATTAATCAGGCAGAGAAATCGAGATTAAGTAGAGTTGGTTCGACGACTTTCATGTTTCCTTCCGACTACGGTTTTCATTCGTATTTATCTTGAAAATATCATTCAATATTTTCTGTTCATCTCGATTATTTAATCACACGCATATGAATTTAAGAAAATCAAGTTTATTATTTTAAGTGTATATACAATACACATAAATAATTTAAATTTATTACTTGTGATTTGTCTCCAGAAAAAAATCACACATTCGGTAGGTACAATATCGTACAAATCTGAACTTCACTAGCTCCAGCTTCTTTTACTAAACGGTATACTGTATTTATAAAAAAAAGTGATTGTTTAACAGAATGTATGTTTTTTTAAAATATGACATTGGTTTCTATAATTCGCACACATTTTTTTCTATTTGAAATGAAATAGTTAGTGTGTAATAAATGTAGTTTTTTTTGTTGTGAAATTACGATACCCGCAGTATATATATATATATATATATATATATATATATATATATATATATATATATATATATATATATATATATATATATATATATATATATACACACACACACACACATATATATATATGAAGTATAGCGAGTTGTGAAACATATATTGGATACCATGTGACGTCTTATAAAACGTGTGTTTAATTATTTTATGTATTCATAACACCCAATTTTAAAATGCATGAAACTACCATAACGGCAAATTAATGGTGCCTGTGATTTTGCAGCGTTACTTCACGTGAGCACAGAAAATTTGTTCATTAATTTTTTAATATTGAATGTCACGCTGAGCGTTGTCTCAATCAAAGTAAGATTTTTATTGGCTGTGCTTCTGCCAGCATTGAAGCAGAGACCGCAACTATCGATTGTATTTTTCAAACTGCCGAATGAAATGTGTTCTATGTTCTGTGGCACATGGAAAAAATAAATATCAAATGCTGGAATTGTTCTAAGTATTGTCAGGCTGGGTTACTTTAGAAGTAAGTTATGTTTTATAACGTTTTAAATCACGAGCATAACATTTTTCTAAGGAATAATGTTTTATTAAACAACGTACTACACGGACCAGCGTGTTAAGAAACTTTACTTACTAACCTAGAACAAAAAATAATATATATATTTTTTTTAAACTGCGTGGATTCTTTTCACTGAAAAAAAAAATACATCTACATTTCAAGATGTCTTGTTCTATAAATAAAGTTGTTATGATTGACGTCTCAACACTTTTCTATAGTTTCGTAGCTGTAAAAAGTTGAAATTTCATTCAGACTCTGAAATAACTACTAACCTTTTGTCACATATTTTATTGATTTTCAACAATTCTCTCTAACTCCTATACTTTCCTTACGAAGATATGGCACTTTTAACCAGTTCACATGAAGTACCCAGTATTTTGTGAACTGACTTTCCAGTATAAAGTTGTTCTAACGTCAAAGAGAAACGTTCGTCAAAGAAGCGCGATGTCGCCACATCATATCAACTTTTAATATAGCTTTAAATAGACGGTCGGGTGGTTCCAAGGATGGACACTAGGCAAAGAATGATCGGCCACAGAGTGTGGGCAATATTGCCTCGGCAGGAAGTACGTTGTAGTGTAATGCACCGTGCAAGGATGAGAGAAGCCCCCGGGAGAGACAACCCTGGCTCCGCTGTTTGTTGCCGTGTTTGATAAAGAGCATTTCAAAGCTCCTGGCTAGGGCGATGCCCCGACCCTCGAGGTAAGAGATGTTATTAAAAGCACGGGCTAATTGCGAGCCTCTGAAAGAAGACCCTGCAGTTTTTATGAGGACATCGTGGAATTAAATTTCTAACTTTTTTTTTTTGTACGTAAAAAATTTCCCGCTTATTTTTACAGCCCAGGCATAGGGTAACTCAACGTATCTTATTGTAATATATTATTTTGCACATTTCTGTGGTACATTTTACAATTTTTTTCATTTTTGTTATCTTCCAATTAATACAATTTTATCTCAACAGTCTATAGAGATTATACAGAAAACTAACACATAATTATGCAAAAGGATAATATATTTGTTAAAATTTTGTTTATAAAAAATAACTTTTTGCGCGGTTTTTGCAACATGCTGCAGTACACATTTATCGACATAGTTATGTATTTATAAAGTTATTTTATTCTATGGAGCAGTGCTGTTTAAAATACGCTCATCGCAAGAATTATGTTACTTAAAAGTACAAACGTCATGCTCTGTATCGTAAAGTATTATGTGAGTGTAAAGGCGTTTATTCAACTTATTCATTTTCGTATACATTAATGGTTGTAGAATATGATGAATTACCGGCAAAAAATATATTTTGCTATTACAAGCGTATTCATACTACAAGTTGTTTAGTATTTTTACAGGGTGAAAAATTACTATCATCTTAAATTATATATTAGTTTAATTACTTTATAATTTCTCCTAAATATTTCAAATACAATGGACGTAGTAAAATACGTATGAGGTAATTAGCTAAGCTCCTAATAACATATTTAAATTAACCTGGTCACTTTTCAATCAGAAAGAAATTCATATTAGTGGCATGGGTTCTTAACTTGCATTTAGTATATAAATAAATACTTACTTTTTATTTTTTATTTAATTTTATGTTATTTTATTATTTATTTTGTTTACTAAAACTGCTACCGTCTAACGAACTTGTAGAATGAACTGAGGAACCATCGTTTCAATGTTAAATAAATCAGAGTAGATCTGTGAACTATATTATGTATCTTACAAGCATACGCTTTATATAACACAGTACATACAAGTTCACTCTGATGTTTTGCTTATTTTCATATGTTTTGAGTCAACTATAACACTTCGGACTCGCATTCGTTTCTTGGCTCCGGTCAGCCTGATTTCTGCTTTCCGTGGTTCCCCGAAATCTCTTCCGGCGAATGGTGCGATGGCTTCCTTGTCAGAAGCAACGGCCGACTCCCCTCTCAGTTCCTTCCGTTGCAAAAAGTTCCGTGTAAGTGGCTATTATGAACTCACAGACGACGAGACGCCAAATACACTTATTAATAAAAAATTACAGTACGCCTACGACCGTTCCGCTTTTGGTAACTTGGCAGATATTTGCATTAACACGTAAACATGTTCTGCTTCATGCAGACCTTGCCAATCCAGAAATCAAACACCAAAACAGAAGGCTGAATTTTTTCTTGACGGGCCACGCGGAACAGTTGAGCTTATCCCGAATAGCCTGTACAGTATTGCCGTAATCACGAGTATTCTGCATTTGTCATTCACGAATACGCAAATTTGCACACTAAATCTTTGTTATACTTAAAATACCCGGACCGAGTGAGGTGGCGCAATGGTAACACGTTGGACTGGCATTCGGGAGGAACCGAGTTCAATCCCCGGCTCCGGCCATCCTGATTTCGGTTTTACATGGTTTCCCGAAATCGCTCCAAGAGAATGCTGGGATGGCCATGGCCAACTCTTCTTCTAGCTCCTGTCATTGTACCAATTTGTTTGTTACCGTCTTTAATAGCCTCGCTGTCGACGAGGCGTAAAACCCGCTTATCTTAAAATACTGGACTCTGCTCTGCGTGATATGTGGACGTGTGAATGATGCTTTATACGTATATTCTAAAGAGTCGTGTCAAACACGGGTGAGTGAGAACAGATGTGGGTATGTTTGTAACTATGAGTTTTTTTAAGTGCTGAGGTATCATCGCAACGCATGGTATTAGGTGATTAGCTAATGAACATTTCACCTCAGATTCTGATTCTCGATCCACAGGGAAGCTTAGAGCAGACATTTCCAGACCACACGTAGGAAACTCCAAGCGTGTGACTGGTCTTTTTTCTCAGAACATTCCCAATTTCCGAGATGTTTCATTCCGTCGACTGGCCCCACCAAGGCATGCGATATCAAACCTACCATGAATAATGTGCCTTGTAACCAGGTCTATTCCAACCTGGGGCATAAACTGCCAGTTTCAACACCTAACTAAAGTTATAAAACTTTTCTTCTTTGCTACAGTTCCAGTAATTTGTTGAGAATACCATGCCTCGCATTCGGGAGGAGCCGCGTTCGATCTCAGAAACTAGCCATCGTGATTTTGGTTTTCCGGTGTTTCCTGAAATCACTTGAGGTGAGCGGTGGGATTATCACCTAAAATGGGCTCTGGTCTACTCTTACTATCTTCCCTTCGGGTACCTATACCAAGGCATTTGTGCTGCTAGAGGACACGTCAAAGTTACCAAATAAAAATAATGAAAATTTATGTTACCTTAGCCATTAAAAAGGGACGGATCTAGGCTTTCCTTCGCCCGGGGCAAGAATTGTGCTTTGCTCCCCCCGCCTTTTCCTTTCCCTCCCCCTTTTCCCTTCAGTCCAATCAACACAACAGTATTACACTTATCTTGCATACGTTGTTTTACACTCGCGTCAATAACAGTATAAAATTTTAGTAGAAATACATAAAACCTGTACTTACTAGCTACCATTAGCAGTGTTTTAAGTGTGCTTTCTAAATATAAGTACTGCAGTCATAACATTTTATGGTGTTCAAGGTTATTAAAAATACAAAACTAGTAAAAGTCTAAATATTGATAGACATTGTATCTTTTTATACACTTATCATTTACATTTCATTCCCAAGTAAAAATTTTCGGCACCACCAGTCCCACTTCTAGCCCGGCACCCGGGGCGGTCTGCCGTCTCCCCCCTGCCCTCCCCCTAGATCCGTCCCTGGCCATTATCATCTGTCTTATTGGCTAACAACATTGTATTCCGTCTTCGTCTAGTGTAGATGCTCTAGCTAAAAACAGTACCATCCCCATTCGTATATGCAGACCCTGGGTTATTTTTCTGCTTATAAATATACCGGCCTGGACTCCTGCGTGAACTTACGCCCTTGTAGCACGGCCTCCAGCCACGTTAGTGGCGGGGAATTTGCGTCATGGAAGGGTTTGTGGGGGGAGGGGGGCGAAGTCTACCAAGCCACGGTCTGCATGCGAATATGCCTTGTTCCGCCCGCTACTTCAAAGGATTGCCTGAAACAGTCGTTGTCGCTGCCGTTAGGCACTTGGCTGTCCTGTCTCCTCCCCTCTCCCTCACCATACACAACGTTCCACAGCCTCTCCCTTGCTCTTTGACTCGCACTTTCTCTTTGGGAGAAGGGCTCACCCCAGCACACACCCCTTTACACTCCTTCCTTCGAGGTGTTTACTCTCTCTATCTCTCTTACCCCTCCGGCGCAACGCCTCGTTTCCGCATTGCGTCTTTTTATTCTGCGTGTGTAACAGCCCCTGAATCTTTTCCCTTCCTCACCCTTCTGCCGCCTATGAAAACGCGGCACAGTATTTTTTGTGGAATTTTTGGGACACGCGTTTCCTTTCTCTCGTCACACATTATCGAAAAATTCTACCTTCCTTGTCTGTGATGACGGGGAAATTTCACCCTTAAAATCAAAATGTTAACTTTACGTTAAGAATTATGCCTATGCCCTTTGACCGAATATGCGTTACACCGGTCGATACTTAAATGGTTACAAGTTACGTTGTTATTTTGCAACAGCTATCTCAGTATTAGTTACATTTGGGTTTCAAGAGCCAAAACCAATATATTAATTTTATGTGTTACCCGAGTTCATACTGCCCTCTCGATATCGCGACTGATATTGAAAAGGTTAATTTAATTAGCACGCTTGAAATTCTTAACAAGATAATTGCATGTCCGATACTTCGAGTGATTCTTTATTTAATCGTTGGCGAAGATTGATTAAGTAATAGTTTTCAGTATTCTGTAGTCCTGACTTGTAAACGCCCAGCACCCAACTAAACTTGTTAAGAGGGAATTCACCGAAATTATAATTGTTTTAATAATTTCATATTTGTACAATATACAGTTTGTTTTGTAGATATATGTTGTCTCTAATTTTGCTGCAATGAGATACTTTTAAACTTCCATAATTTTTTGTATAATGGCATGGTTCTCTTGTTCCTACTTTTTATATGTATTAATTTTTGACTTCTAAACGAGAGCATATATCAAACATCTCTTTGGCAGTTTTGTTAAAAAATTGTCTTCTCTTTGTTGCATGATTTTTTAAGGCAGTACACACTGTGAATTTAGCTAATTATGTAATCAACGAAATTCTGGTTTGTTGACTTTTTAATAGAAATCGTATAATTTCTTTAATTTTTAAACATAGCTGTTACGGCAAAAACCACTTTAAACAAAACTGACAAACAGATTTTTTTTATATCTGCTCTCGTTTAAGCTTAAAAAAAAATTTTTTTTCACAAAAACAGCTGTAATAAGTCCAAATTTAAAGTCCAAATTACTATAAAACAATTTTATGTTATGAAGGAAAACCAACTGTCTTACAGAAACTAAATAATTATCATTTAAGAACAGTTCGCGGACTACACCACAGTTTGTATAAAAATCGCATTGAATTTGGTTTCGTATTTTAAAACATTTCCAAATATTGGCTATAATTTATTTCGAATTCAGTAATTAAAAAACTCAGAGCGGTTTTCATGTGTGTCTTAATGTAGCTCGTGAAACTGTTCTTCGGTATAAATTATTCCATGTCGGTAAGTAAGTACATTATCCTTTCCGTCGTAAAACCATTTTATGCAAATTTGGAATTTAACATACAATTATAAAAAACTATGAGAGCAAACAATTTTTATTACAGTAAAAATAGATGCAATGTATGTCTACGAAGAAACTATATCTCGTTAAAATATATACATGATTTAAACGATTAAAATATTCGATGAACCGTCCCGTTAAAGCTCGGTTTCTGTCGCCATATAGAGTTTTATTATTTTTCGCTTTTTTTTTTAGTTCTGAGAAGAAAAATGTTATATAGGCGACTATACCGCTAATTATATTTACCATGAGCTACAATACAAGAACGGCAATAGAGTTAGTAATGTATAGTTAGGTCGCAATTTGTCGGGAAAATTATGAATATAAAAAAATTTGCCACACACATTGTGGCGTAATTATAAGTTAACAGCTAAATCGCAAGGTCTGTACTGTAGCGAAATGTAAGTATAATTTGAGGTATAATCGCATATTTAACATTTTTCTTCTTAGAATGCAAAAAAAAAAAAAAAAGCGAAAAATAATAAAATGCAATACGGCACCTGAAACCGAGCCTTAATATTTGAAGGAATGGCGCTGTATTCACGGTCACTATCTACCTTGTTATCAAACACAGACGTCGAAACTTACCGCCTCCACTACGCCGCGACACGCGATCGTCGGTCCATCGTGTTTCATGCCATTCTACATCTGCTCTACAACTCTCCGAGAACACTTCCTCCAGTCGTTTTTCCTTGGCGCCAAAATACCGTCTCTCGTCTCACATGCTTCCGTCGTTTGGGCATATCAGGAACCGCTTCCAGAAAACAGCTCCGCCCATCGAAGACAATAATTGTTCACTATTGCCTCTATTAAAAAGAAATGACAATTACTTATACATGACTTGACAATTTTTTCTCATTTGTGTACATAAATAATATAATTACTTATGTTACGATCATTACATTTATTATTTATTATAACTTAAGGTGGGTTTAAGTGCGATAAAGTCATAATTTTATATTTGTATGAAATATTGTCAGTTTTGTAGACGATACTTGTGAGTGCAGTTTCCTTGAACACTCGTGCAGCTTATGTCCAATAACCCACGAAACATTTAATGGTTATTCGTCAAGTGTTCATTGGCACGTAAATTGCAAGTTAACCCATTTGAGGTAAATTGTTTAGGCAAAATCAAGGTGTCGTCATTTATTTACGTTCATTTTTAGAGTACTTACGTTGTAATAGAATATAAACATTTTAATAAATGCGTTGGGTAAATGTGGAACTAATGGGATGTCTACATATTGCTGTAATGTAAGGACATTCGTTACATACAGGTATGATAGTGCCGGGTTCTACAGACGGTTATTAAAATAATAGGTACACCAATGAACACAAACCCGGAAGTTTAAAGGGTTGGACGACTGGTTGCCTGGACTCCTCAGTTGTAGTGTGTTCCACAACGAGTGAGCTTTCAGTTCGTGTGATTTCAGAACTACACCCATTGTATTTTAAATGCAAACATCTGTACCAGCTAACTAATATACAAGTGACTGTGAAATGATGTCTCGACAGAACATTCTGTAACTTTTTCTGTCTCTTACACGACCATTATACAACGACAGTTACTGGATAACTATCTTTACGACGAGAATTTGTATTCTGTAATTAAAATAAATCATGTCGTGGTTGTCTTTCAAAAGTCTCGGAACACACTTTATAAAGATTGGGTTCTAGGGTGGTGTTACAAAAGAAAGTTCATGAAAATGTCCTAACAATTTTAAGTTATCTATGATCATCCTCGTTGGAGAACAAATCCGATTGAAATGTTGCTTGAAAGGAGACAGAAATTAATTGTTTTACTGTGCCTTAAATAATGTAATATTTTTCGTAAATTGTAGCTATGTATGCATTAACTTTGACTGCCAATGCGAACGACGAATTCAAAACAACACCCACTGCTATCTCTTGGGCGAAGATCCTAACACTAAAGCTGACATCTCCTGTAAGCGCAACTCACTATCTTTCTACGCGAGATGAGTTGATGTTACATCTTTTAAGTCGGAATTCTAAAAAGGAACAATTAGGATTTGTTTTAATTTTAAACTGTATGTATGTAATTACTAATTCGAAATAAGCTGTAAATACTGAGACAATATAATTTAATAAGATGTATGAAGACAATCAGAGCACATTCTACAGTGTTGCCAAGTATATTGAGGTTCTGGTAAAGAGAGGTTTTAGAGAATGCGACATAAAGACAGTCGCGAGTGACTCGAAAGACAGTCACAGGTGACGATATTTACCAGAGGTGGGGTTAGAGAACAGACCCCCAGGAAACGTTAGATAACTAATGGTGTAGCACACTGTACATGCCATCATAACAAGAGGTAATTGAAATCTTAACTGGAATAGAGTCTACGTGTTCAACGACTGCTGATTCAGTGAGTTGGTTGTACTTCTGAAAACACAATAACATTGCGCGGGAGTCGGTGAGCTTTTTCGCGAAGTTTTGACGCAGGTTTGGAGCGTAAAATGACAAATTTAATACTCGTTGACAAAAAGTAAGTTTCACGTGCATGCATTTCGAATCTAATTTCTCCTTAAATGAACACTTAAGATTCCCAAGCCTCTAATAACAATTAACTTGTACGTTTTCTTTGGCATAAATACTGAGTTTTATGAGGTTTAAAGGCGCTGTTCACCTCAGATTTCAACGTCTTTTTTTATTTTTATATTTGTACCAGATAAATGTTTTCTTATTTTAAACATAATTTGTGACAAAATCTTCCTCTTAGGAAATTACTGTATCTCTCGTGGTTTTTGCGTAATGAGTAGTAAACTTCAAAAATTGCACTTTACGGTTTTACGTACGCCACTAAAACCAACTGACTTACCAAACCAAAAAAATTCACAGTGTATAACAATTTTGTAGGCTATAATTTGACACACATAAAATAAAAAAAATTCATTTTTGTATTTTTAAAAAATTTTTGAACTTTTTTTTTTCATTTCAAAATTCAGCGTTTTTTATTAAATAAAAAATATTTTATTTTATTTTTATATATGTCAAATAATAACCTACGTTACTGTTATACACTGTGAATTTTTTCGGTTTGGAATGTCACCTGGTTTCAGTGGTGTACATATAACCGTAGAGTGCAAATTTTAACGTTTACGACTCATCACGCAAAAACTATAAGAGATACACAAATTTCCTAAAAGGAAGATTTAATCACAATTTATATCTAAAATAAGAAAAAAATTATCTGGTACAAATATAAAAATAAAAAAAGATGTTGAAAACTGAGGTGAACCGCGCCCTTAACAGACGTTACGAACCTGCGTGGTAGTTTTACTGTTATGGTAGCAAATAGCTATTGAGTGTAGGATCGTAGAAATATTTTCAACCCAGAGAGGAGACGCCTTACACCAACAATTATTTTCAATGATATTTTCAAGTGATTATATTATATATTTGCTTCTGTTATTATTTTTCAGCCCTTGCGGTGCTGGTGGCTACATGTACAATTATTACTGGTAAATGTTTCATTCACTTTTATTAAACTTATACATGTTACATTCAGATGTCATTTCGAAGTAAAACAAGGAGTTACCAGCACAACTGATAAAGCCTACTTTCTTCAAAGAGGCTGCAAATTATCCTTGAAAATGTATATAATTTACCTAATCCAGGAATATTAAATGTTACTATTGATTTAGACGTATGATACACGACATTTACTAAAGATATGTCAGCTTGATAAGTAATATGTGAGTAACCAGGTTAATAAATTTGGTATAAATTTTATCTGATATGCCTTTCTATCATAAATATTAATAAAATAATAGCAGCTGTTTTTAATATTTTACAGATAGGATGAATGAAATATACAAAAGTCAAGACAGGATTATATGCAATATATGTGTACCATGTTTGATGAAATTCTGAAAATAATATGTCCCAAAATATGTGTTAATATGCTAAGAAATTATAAAGATGGTCGTCATTTTGAAAATATGAATACAGGATAAACTAAACGAACAATATTTAAGCCAGCTTTGTATTATATGCATACCAATGTTGGTGAAATTCTGAAAAATATTTACTAAGACATGTAATACTATGCTAAAAATATTAAAAATGGTAGCAATTTTGAAAGTATGCACACAAGACGAACTAAATTCACAACATTCAAGTGAAATTTGTATGTAGTATATGTGCACCAAGTTTCTTAAAGTTCTGAAAAGTATTTCCTAAGATATGTAGGCTAATACTATGCTAAAAATATAAAAATTGCCGGTATTTTAAAAATATGCACACAAGATGAACGAAATTCACAACACACAAGTTAATTTTGTATACATTATATGTGTAGGCCTACCAAGTTTCTTGAAGTTTTGAAGAATATTTCCTAAAATATGTAATCTATGTTAAAAATATAATATTGGCCGCTATTTTGAAAATATGAACACAGTATGTACTAAATTCACAATATTCAAGTCAGCTTTGTATGTAGTATACGTGTACCAAGTTTGGAGAGATTTCTGAAAAATATTTCCTTATATACAAAAAGGCCGCCATTTTGGTAATATGCACTCAGAATGAACGAACTATGCAAAAGTCAAGTTGACTTTGTATTTAGTGTATGTGTTCCAAGCCTGATGAAATTCTAAAGTACTGTTCCTTAGATATCTAGTTTGACCAAAAATTGTTAAATGGCCGCCATTTTAAAAATTTGAAAATATCATAAACGAAACACTGAAAAAGTCAAGTCAGATTACTAAGAACAACGTGTGTAAAAAGTTTGAAGAAATTGAAGGGGGAATGAAATGTCTGGTTCCGGATAAATTTATGCATGGTGTTGTTATAAGTTGAAGAAACACTTGACCGAGAGCTTACCAATATGACTAATACATTTATTGATAACTGAACCGAACGTATTTTTGGACTTTCGTAAATCTAAACCATCGCAGGTTTCGTTGGAGGAAGAGCTATTTATTAGAATTTTTCTTACAAAATTTTTAATTTTAAAACATTTATAATGGTTTAAAAGTTCATAAAATTTTGATTTCGTGATTTTATCGCATTTTCCTTTATGTGAAATCGCGAAATGGTATAAATTCTTTAAAACTCCGAAAATAGTGGCACCGTTAAATCCTTTAAAAATATTGTTGATATTACATAATATGATGAACATACGTACACATATTGTGTGCCAAGTGTTCCTAAATCTCTTTCGTAAACATTTACTTTACGATCAAGAGTTTATAGAGACTGGATCAACTGCCCGCATTTTATAGTCTTAAAATAATAAGTTTATTATTTTTTACCGTCGCGTTTCGGCAGCGGTAATAACAATTGGCCCAAGATGAATGTAGGGGAAGAGATAGAGTGGGTACGTCAGATGGGGGAATGGAGCATAAGGTGGAGAAGGGGGGGGGGAAAGCACCGCCCATTAGATAACAAAGCTCTCTCCGCCTGATCCGACCCGCATGACGCAAGTGAGCCCTTGTCATCTGCTTCACATCCAGCCCACTCCAGCCATTGTTGTTCCCCGCGAGGCGTGATTAAGTGTGTAGGGCTGCATCGGGGAGGGGCGGGGGAGGACTGAAGAGTGGGCAAGGGGCGGAGAGGGGGACAACTCGGCTGTCGCTACTGCCATCTGTCGCCCGCGGCCTGCAACTGAAAACAGTTACGTGCCACTTAACCGGACATACGCAGGCCCTCGACATTTTTTCGAAGGTTTTTTTTTGTCTATTTTCTTTGAAGCCTGTGTTAGGCGAAACTAACAAAGCTGTACACGCAAACAGCAAATTTTTAATCGGGCCAATAAGAACGTTCGTTATTGGAAACGAGTTTTGTTTAATAATTAGAACTTGTGACTATCTAAATTCGTGTTACAGGTGTGAGTAAGTGGATTACTGTAAATTGGCTAGACAGTAGTGAGCGTAGTTGCGCAGGTTGCATTGAGGCAGGTGTTATTACTCATTTTTTAAAAAGATTACAAAAGGATTTTCGACGAGAACTGTTGCTTCAATATCTGCACACAAAGGTAACCTTTTTCTGTTCATCTCAGTATGTTCCTTATTAACCTATCAGAAAATAATAATTAAAAACAGGGCTACCACTTTTCGATCAATTACAATGATGCAACTACAGATTTGATTAAAGTTAGAGGAATGGTATTACAAAATGCAAACAACACTTTCAACACTTTGTTAACGTAAGCTTTATTCAAAAAATTTGTGTTTAATATAACGTATATTCTTAACCATGGGTCACATAATAATCTCCAAACCTCTTAGATTAAGGGTGCGTACCGCACTTAATAATAACTTGTAGGCATGGTTGGAAAAAGCCACCATTTTTGTATAAAGTCCAGGCCAGTGGTCAAAACTGGTTTTAACCGGTCAAAACTGGTTTTTACCAGTCAAAACTGCCCAAAACTGAATATTTCATTTTAACACAGTTTTTCTTCTTTGTCAGGAAAAATGGCTGCATTATGTGAATTTTTGCTGGGAAAGGGAAATGTACTGGTCTTGAAGACGTGCTGTTACATACCCTATGAATTCTGTGATTTAATCTTGTATTATATTGTTTCATTTGGAACAATACAGAAAGAATCCTCTACATGAATAACAAGAAATATGAATTCTGTTAAGGGTACTTTAAAACCAGGTATAGGAGGAAGAAAAAAAAAGACAACATTTGGTCATTTTTTGAGTGTGTAACATTAGTAGAAAATGGGAAAAAGATACTTAAATAGAAATGCAAGAATTGTGCAAATCTCGTTAGCTCAAAAGCTCTCAGGATGTAGAATTATCATTGGTTGACTTGCTCAAGGAAATGTACTGCTAGTTATGAAAGTCAAAATGAATCTGATGTTGAAATTTTGTGCAACAATGATCCTTCCATGAACTCTGAGTTGGATTTAGACTTGGACTCTGGTGCAAGTAGGAGTAAAAAATTAAAAAGTGATAACTATACAACACCGATGTTGAATTTTGTGAGAAATAGTGCTGATGCCAATGTAAGTACTATAGCTGGGAAGAATTAAATGTTCAGGCACCTCTAGCCACAAGAACCACACAAACACAATATCAGCTACAGATAACCAATTTTACTGTAACAACCACACCTGCCGTAAAAAGCACACTTGATGAATGTGTAGCACACTATTTTTGTGCCTGCAATATACCTTTCAGTGTTGTAGAAAATCCTGCTTTCATAGAGTTGACACAAAAATTACGACCTGGTTACGCCCCACCAAACCGAAAACAAATAGCAGGAACTCTTCTTGATTCCACGTATGATGGCTTGTACAAAATCACTGCTCAAGAATTATCCGGGAAGACTGTTACATGAATGCAAGATGGATGGAGTATCATACACAATGACCTCATTATTGCAAATGTGTCGACAGGTAAAAGTAAATTTTTTCTTTCTGCTATTGATGCTGGTAAAAACTCTAAAACCAGCGAGTACTGCCTGCAGTTAGCAAAAGGTGCAATCGAAGAAGCAGAAAAGAAGTATATGTGTAAAGTGGCTAGTTTTGTTTCTGATAATGAAGCAGAAATGAAAGTAATGAGGAATAATCTTGAGACTGAATTTAAAGAGGATTGTTTCATTTCGTATGGTTGTATATCACACTACTTAAATATAGTTGGTGAGGAAATATTCAAAAAAGTCAACCAGCTTGTGAAACACTTTGTAGAAGTGCAAAAATTCTTCAGAAATCATCATCATCTAGCTACTTGGTTGAAAGATGAAGAAAATGCATGCAAGCCTTATCTTCCAGGTGAAACTCGCTGTAACAGCCAACTAGTTTGCTTGAAAACGTATGTTAGAAACTGACCATGCATACTAAGAATTGTTGAAGATCATGAAAATGAAATTGATGAGAACATCACAAGCATTGTCAGCAACTTGGCAATCTACAAAGAGGCATGGTCTTTGATTTCCCAACTAAAACCAGCTGCCACAGCTCTGGATAAGTGAAAAGTGCAGTATTTTAGACGGATTTGTGGTTTTCTTAACACACTGCGACAACCCAGCTTTAGAACCATATAAAGAGATCTTGCAAATGTGCTTCAATGAAGCAGTAACTCCAGCCCACTACTTAGCACACCTAATGCATCCAAAGTGTGAAGATTAACCGCAACTTACTTCAGTTAATGAGGAAGAAGCCAGGCTATTTGCTTCATCGTTTGACACAGGTTTCATTGATATTATTATTTCTTCTGAAGCTGAACCGTACCCAAAGTTCATTTTTCACTTCCAGTGCAAGATCAATGAATCTAGCAATGTGGTGGAAAGCACTAAGTAAAAGTAAAACTCTTGGCGATAAATTCACCTCCTTTGTATCACACCTCTACAAATGCTTCCATCGAGAGAGTTCTTTTTCTAACTTCTCGTACGTCCAAAACAAACTACAAAACAGATTTTGTCTGGCAACCGCAAGTAAGTTGATCTCATGTTTCAAAGGACTTAATCAACTCCACAAAATCAAACAATCTATGAATGAAGCATATGATTGGTAGAGGCGGAAACTTTTGTGTTTTTTTTTTTTTTTTTGCAGTTACTTACTACCAAAGAAGCTTTAAAGGTATAAGAGATGGACGAAATCAGTTATTTTTCTCACACCTAAATATCATAAAGGGTTTTTTTGTGATAGTTTGTAGTTGAAAAACGAAAGGAGAGCAATTATTAATGTGACATTCTTTGTAATTCGAAGTGTTTGTATAACATTAACACACTATGAAGAGACGTGAATAGGCCTAATTGTGTTAATATAGTAAACTCACAATCTAAAAACATTGGGACTAACGACATCATTCTCGACCCCCCTTAAAAATTATTTTTTAAAATTCACTAAGTTGCAAATCAAAGGTTGTTTAAAAATATGTTTGTTAGTATGCAGTGCACAAAGTTTTTAACATTACCAATAATATGGTGGTGGCGAACAGTGGATATGGTTTCATTTCATTCAGAATATGTCTCTCCATTACATTAATCAAATTTTGTGTTTTAAAAAGTATTTATTTCAAGCCAATGACAAACACAAACTTTAAATAAAATTACTTAAAATTTGTTTAAAAAATTTTGGGTGTCAAAATTAATTACCTCGGGTCTTACAACATCGGCGATCTAACGGCATAATTATCGGGCACCATGCGATGTCGTTAGATTGAGGGTTTACTATATTCTTTTGTTGTGACACTAGTGAGACTATTTTTTTTTGAAGAACCGAAATTAAACGGCAGACTTGATGAAAAAACTCTGTGATAAATTTATGCAAGTTTTTGTGAGAAAGAGACTAGAAAAAGAGAATTTTAGAATATTCTTTATTCAATATAATTAATTATTTCAGGGTGTACATAAATTAGAATGTTTTATAGTTTAAAAAAGTATCTTGCTTTGTGTTTATATGATATGTAGTTTGAATGTTTTATTATTGTCTTGCGTTGTGTTTACATTATATGTAGTAACTGATGTGTTAAAAAGTTTATTTCTGTTGAATATACATAGAGATTTATTTTGTAGTTAACGCAAAATAATTTGTTAGTGTCCAAATATATTTATGGTGACTGCAAAATGTTTTCGTGTCAAGCAAGAGAGCGGGATTAATGAAAATGTTGAGTTTTGTAGTCTTTGTTATCACAACACTTCCAAATACCCAGCAGTCTGATCGAAATTAGACTTTGTGTGCGGGCGATATCCATTATTAGGTAATAATTTACAAATAATGTAGGTTGTGCCCACTAGTTTATAATATAGTAAGTGCCACCTTAATTATTATGCTAATAAACAGATAAATTATTTTTTATTCACAACGTCGCTCATGACAGAAGAGAAGTTTGTAATGAATATACACAGAGTCTGTAAAAATAACTCAACTGATTTGAACAAAATAAATGACCAAGAAACACAAAACAGAATTTCTAGTCACATATTTCTAAATACCAGGTGATGTAAAACTATTTTAACCAGCGATATCACAGCACAGTTTACTAGCCCAAAATGTTATACCTTTTTATTTTCACGGAACTCAAGCGTAGTGACTAATGATTCTATGCACTAAAATACATGACAGTTAAAGCTGTATAAACAAAATTTATTACAAATACTGTCAATTAATTAAAAAAAACCTGTATGAAAACCTAAAAAATGTGTTAATGACACTGAGGTGTTTTTTCCTTCAGAAGTTAGTCTACTGGTTTTCCAAATCTAATAATGAAATTGGGGTAAATTTTTGTAGAGGAATTCCGAATATTTTCGTTAACAATTTTTGTAGTGTTATCATTTATTTAGAACTACATTTTTAAATTACCGAAGGAAAAAAATTAAGGAATATAAATATCATATAAATATAATTTAACTATAATTTGGGAAACACTTCAGCTACATAAACTTACTCTAAACGATAAAAAAGCCAAGTCGCACCGAAATATGCAATTCACTGGTTATAATATTTCTAACTATTTAATATTCAGAAGTATAAATAAATATTTTGCGAATATATCACGTAATATAGTAAGAAGTATATGATATGAATACGTATTAAAACAAGTAGATATGTGTAGAACTAATCAACATTTTATCCTATAGCAGGCTTTTTGGGCCAGTAAAGAAATGTTTGCGGGCGGGCATAGGCTTGGGTAATGGGAGATCACAAGAGCTAATTTTGCTCATTTAAATTATTTCCCTTATCCCATATTTTTTAGGACAACACAATTAAAATAAGCCCATATGTAAAGGGGGATGGTATCCTAAATTATTTTGGTGGTTATTGCTGGTTTTAGGACAAGATGTTAGTTAACACCAAGCTAAGCATGCAAGAGAGACTAAATGTTAGCAGAGACAGGCTTTGAATTTGTTTTATTAGTTTAATAATTAGTTGGTAAATGTCAGTTTGTTTCACTTTCAGTGTGATCTGACGACCATCTTCCTCATGGAACTGAATTTTTACTAACCATTCGTGCTTATGCTGTAGCATGTGTGTGTGTGTGTTTTTAACAATCCAAACCTTATTTGACCCGATTCCATTTATGGGATAATCAGTGGCGAAGCGTGGAGTGTTCTAGAGCAAGCGGTGATTAGCAGTGACTGTACAGAACTCTTAGTTGCCTGTGTAGGAATAGGTATACTCCTCAGCCAGCAGCCTGTAAGAGACGAGGAACTAGTTGTCAGTAATACACCTAGGTCTCAGCAACACAACTGTCTCCCGCTCAAAGTGTATAGTCGGATCTCAGACTGTTTGCCTTGGAACACGTCCACACATTGCCAATGGGAAATGTATATTGTGTACGTGTACTGTTGACTAAAGCATACTCTGATTACTTATGTTTTCCTATTCTCTGTAATTTTCTTTGTCAGTCACTGCATCGCACTGGAGTTTGTCCAAATCCTACATCCAGTTTACAGTGCGGGTATTTTATTATGTAGCCTATATAATCTAGCAACATAGAAATATACCTTTCTCATCAATTTTGTGTGACAACTTTATTGGTCTTTTGTTAGTGCTTCAATCACGCGTGTTCTGTTAAAATAGTTTCATAAACACTGTGGATATTACAGTATAGGCCCAAAATGTAGACATACATTTCTAAGCGTAAATAAAATAGGTCTAGTTAAAGAGAAAAATATTTAAACTTGTGTTTAAATTTTGTACGTTTGTAAGTTTTCACTCTGCAACTTACGTAAGCAAGCGTGTGCCATTAAGGCAGTTAATTATTGGTTTAGAAAAGACTTCAATGTCTGGTATATCAGTGTTCTGTTTTGCTCTAGTTAACCATTCGCTGGCAGCGTTGGTTAGCTGAAGCGATCGATATTATTAGTATGTAACGTCAGATGTACGTTCCTTTTTTTTTCCACTGTTTTTACAGAATCACGTCCTCGGTGCGCTACTTTCGGTACATTTAGCGTATTTCGATAACAGAACTCTACCGTAACTTACAGTTTTGCGAGTGACGTGTTACAGAATACAACCTCTGGTGGGAGCAAGAATATTTATTTATATCTTAAGTTTAGTTAGGTCGGTCTTCGTATCTCGCTGACTTATATACCACTGAAATTTTAAACTTATCTTGGCCCACATTGTTATATGCTGAATTAAGATGTTTTCCTTCAATATCCTAAAAACTATGTGCATGTTAAGTATTTTCATGTACAAAAGACGCTTGAAAATACCTGTGTATAATTTATTTTGTGGTCTTTGATCCCTTTAGACCTAGTAATAGTTGCCTCTTTCCAACGTAGAAATGTTTGTCCATAAATGATGTATTGAAAGGTGACATATGTGGTTATCGGTTTGTATGCATGCATGTATGCGTGTATGTGTGCGATCGATGAACTCCGAACTTAATTATCAAATAACTTTTGAATAAAGGACGTAAACATGAAATTATTTTGAAAAAAAAAAATATATCGGGTGACGCTGTTTCGCGCCACACTCCCCGCGCTTAGCTTGCACGCATCTTACCCCTAGACCACTGTGACTTCTGTACGTAAAAATGTTTTTATTTATTTGTATACATTCAATGTACAGTTCAGTAATAATTCTTTATTTTAAAACACGAAATTAAGATAAAAATCCACGTCAATCCAGAAAAATACTTTTCAGAAATTGTGATCATTGCATAAGTAATTTCCGGCGAATTTAAGATTTTTGTAGGCTACACATTTTTTCTAAGTTTTTTTGCAAACAAAATCCTTTTAACATTATAAACAAATAATTTTACAAGGAACATTTTCCAACATTTACAAAAGTTTGTACAACTACGAAGGAATGCCTTGTCATATTTTACAAAATAATTTTGAGTGCAGGAACTCTCGGTATAGGTATAAAGAATTCATTTGTAGTATTACAAAGTTTACCTTTGCAACTTCATAAACTAATGATTTTACAAAGAAAATCTTTGTACCTATACAAGGATTTGTATACGTACAAAGAAAACCCTTGTAAATTTTTCAAACTTTTTTTATAGTGTATACACTAGCAAGACTGCTACCGGGTTCTGCTAGTTTATATACTATAATTTAGAAGAGGTAATCCGTTTCCTTACTTGCATCAGAGTTCTCAGGGAGCGGTTTTTCTAATTTTGGCTCGTTGCGGGGACGTGAATCGGTAAGATAAGGTAATTGAGATTTATGTCTCGTCGACAGCGACGTAATTTGAGAGTGTGACACACAGCTTGGTCCAATGAGAGGAGCTGGGAGAGGAGTCAACTATGGCATTTGTTAAGGAACCATCGCAGCATTCGCCTGGAGCGGTTTCGCGGGACCGTGTAAAACTGATATCAGGTTGGCCGGAGTCGGGAATTGAACTCGGGTCCTCCCGAATGCGAGTGCATCGTGTTACCGTTGTGTCACCTCGCACAACATCTATAGGTTTCTAAGCGCTGGTGAGAGGTAACGATAGATGAGTATGGAGCAGCGCCGGAATGAAGGGGTGGGCAAAACAAGATATCGCCGAGAATACCCGCCGACCAGCAGTACTTTCCAGCGCGACACGGTGACACCCATATGCAAAAATGCAGATTGATCGGCCGGTAATCGAACCTGGATCACCTTGGTGGGAGCTGATAGCTCTATTTATTGTGCCACAATTTTAGTTTGGTTCCCGGCAGAAGTTTTCCGCGCGACTCCGACACCGAAGAGAACGTAACCCTTGTATTTCAGCTAATCACACTCTCTTATCAGATGCAGTCGTAGAATAGCCTGAAAAAGAATATGGGAGAAGGAATTGGAGGGGAATTTACACGAACAAGACTGTATGGTGTGGGTCGGTAGTGGGGTAAAAAAAAAAGGTGGTGAGGCTGGGAGGTATTAGCTGCTGTTGACACTATCTCAGCTCTTAGGTCGTATCTTAAAAACGTCTTTCCCATTTCGTCGGGGGCGTGGCCGACGCCGCCATCTTAATTACTCTGGCCCAATGTAATTCTGCTACCAGGGTAAAGGGGCGGGGGTTGGCGTAATAGGCCGCGTGCAAATTTTTTTGTAGGGAAGGATAGTTGGGTTAGGGGATGCTTTTCCCGAGGCGTGTGCATATATTTTTTTTCGACGAACGTTTTCGGTGCTGTGTTTAAGCGACGCGGGTTAGGGTCGGATGGCAGTTTCGGGGGTGTGAAGGGGTTGTGTTTTGAAGGTTGCTAGGAGAGGGGAACGGGACTTGGTACGCTCGGGCGTGAGCTTGAATATTCATGACCTCTACCGCCCCTACCAAACCTCCCCTCCCGGTCTCAAAAAGGGTCTTGTGTATTAAACACTGTTTGCACTGTGCATACGGCGTGCATTGTGGGACCAGACATAATGGACCTCGACCAACCAACTTTGGGCGCGGAATGTTCGTTCTCAAGGGATACGACCAACCGGGCAGCAAGTTCCGACCGCCAGAAGAAAAAAAGAGTTTAGAGGCGGGCGTGTGCCCCTTCGCTCTTCCCGGACAAAAGGGGGTTAGTTTATTTTAGGGGTAACCCGAAGTCATAATTTTGTTTTGTTTCGAAGAATGAAAACATGCGGAAAATTTACGCCGCGCGGGATGAATTAATATGTACCCCTCGTGAAACTGCCCCCTTTGCCTCAAAGGTCACCCCCTTCCTTTCACGGGCGGTTATTACTTTTACCCTGCCCCCTACCTTCCTAGGATATCTCCCTGGTTCTTCCAGAAATGCGGAAACGAGCTGTGTTTGCTCAGACCCCGAGTCAATAGACTGACGGTGAAACGCAAAGATACGTGTATTTAACGTGGAATAGCTATGATCTCCGCTACAGTAACTTCGTTATTTTAATAACAGAGATCCGGACGGCCGGGTTAATATTTGTAGCGCCCAAAGTGGAGAGAACTCTGATCATTTTTTCACCATCGTTTATTTGAAATCAAACAGCGAGATATTCGTTGAAAATTTTCTGACTTACTTCTGTGAATATTCTGGACCATTCTATTTGAAGTGTTTGCCTGTGTACATTTCCACCTTTCATACTCATGGTTTTCACAAATTTTCACAAATTTCCTTGAACACCTTCCTATTGAAACCCTGTATGAGAGGTCTACGCATACTTGTTCAATACTTACAACAAAGAAAAGATAATTTATTGCAGTAACAAGGTAAGTAAGTGTTTGAATGAATTCCAAATTATAATTAAATTTCTGTACAGTTATTATAACGAGCAATCATTTTTCTTTAAATAAGGATTTAATTCTCATTTCAATTTTATAATAATTTTGAACCTTTGAAATACATTTACATTTGAAATTGCTTATAGGAATTTAGTTCCAGCAAGTTGTAATAGACATTTAATTTAGTGAACTAAAAATAATACATATGTGACTAGGTATTCAGGTACATGCTCACGCCTACAAAGGCAAAAAAAAAAAAAAAAAAAAAAAAAAAAAAAAAAAAAAAAAAAAAAAAAAAAAAAAAAAAAAAAAAAAAAAAAAAAAATAGAAATAATATTATAAATCCTACTTTATGTATATCTGTATACATATATAACACATACCCAAACTTAAATTATGTACAGTAAAATGTCTCACATGACATTAATTTCAGTTATGTTAGCAAAATACAAAAAAGCGATTTAAATTTATCTCCAAGAACATTTTGACTTCTAATATTTTACTCCTACCTAATGAAGCTATAATTCAAATAATCTAGAAACGAACACACTTTGTAACTGTTAACTAGCCCGTAATTTAATAAACCCAACACGGGTACAACAATCAACCTTAATTACAGGTAGACAAAGCATGCCCTAAGACATAGAAAAAGCAAATCTACGTGACCCGACTTCAAAACTTGGTGCGAATCACCTTAATTCCTCATGAGTGCAGACAACCTTAATTTCCCGTATACCTACATAAAAGAAAAAATCTAATATTACCCGGGCATGTAACAGTCCAAACCCATACAAATACTTAACTTATGTCATCTCTATTTTTTCCGTAACCTAACCTAACTACTGTGTTATGTTGGTGGCCCGGGGAAAGAGCGGGACTAAGTGCGTCTCAGGGCTGTGCCCCTTTCGCCTACAAGGGAGAAGTTTCATGCAGAGGAGGCATGCATCGCGGCAGAGAGAGATTGGGCAGACATGGCCGCCATTGGGGCCATGTCTACCTCCCTAAGTGTACCTATAGCTAAGCCATAATCTAAGAAGAGAGAGGGAAAAACCGGCATAGTACCGTAAAAATACTCTTGACAGAATAGGAGTTCAACCACTCAGCATTTACATGCATTAAAAATAAAAGTGGCACTGAAAAAGTAGGAAGGTCCAGGTTGTTAGTAGAGTTGTGAAGTAAGAGTGGAGCAGACCGGCTTTTCTCTGCGCATGGCACCAGTACTTATACCAGATCTAACGCCCCCTCCTCCACTTAACTCCCTCGACCAATGATGAACCATCCAGAAGAATCTTGTAGCAGGTTGAAAAGAGGAAGCGCCAAGGCGGAGATGCTGTGGCACCGGGAACCTCAAACGCAGATGGCAGTAGTAGAGAACTTTGATCCTGCCCGATGACGTCAAAGAGGCTCGCTAATCCACATCTCAGGCGGAGAAATAACAGTTCCTAACTTCGGCTATATTCGGCTATCTTCGGCAAACACCGACACGATGTACAGACTAACGTTAATTCTACTACAGCTTAGAAAGATCAATGTTAAAAGTTTGGCACAGGAAAAATAGAGTGCTAGTGTCGCTAATTGGTGCAAACGGACCAATCACAGGCCTTTCCTGAATTTTAAGTTACAAAAGTTGATCATCCAAAACGCGAAATTGGTTTATTTTCACTTTAAAATTAAGTTAAATGACTTCTGTCATTTCAAGCCTGTTTAAAATTAATGTTACAACAGTTTCGTATTTTTCTGGTCCACATGCGATTGCAGCGAAACTAGTGGCAGGAATTTTCCCTGTGCCAAACTCTCCCATAAGAAAACACATTTTCTTTCTAACCTGTAGTAGAATTAACCTTAGTACAGACTACGGTCGTAGAAGAACATGACTGGACACTCGCCCATCTACTAATGTATTATGCTTGACCTCCTTGTTTGGCTGTTGTTCGTCAAGTTACCGATAACATTGTGTTTTATTGGCGCTTCAGTTAGGGCGGTCGGACTCAAACTTCTCCCACTTTTTTTCCATTGTTAAATTTATAAAGTAAATAAGGATTGGTGGAGCCTTTTCGTAGATTTGTGAGCGAAGGAAGTATTTCACATATATTGATAAAAACATGCGTTTTGATAAATTGTTTATCTTAGTGGAAAGGTAGTGGGCGGAGTTGTAGTCCGTCCGCCCTAACTGCAGCGCCAATAAAACACAGTATTCTTGGTAACTTGATGAACTGCAGCCAAACAACAAGGGGGTCAAGTCTCCAGGCGAGTGTCCAGACCTGTTCTTCTACGACCGCGGTACAGATTAATCGTCGCTGGCGCCAACTTCAGGCTAATGGACGCAGGGCAGCGCCAACTTCATCAACGACCTATCATACCATAGCACAGGTTGCGAGCACAGCGACGAACACGCCCCGCTTCATTTGCCGTTCCGAGTAGCTTGAAGGCAGGGACCAATTTGGAGTCGAAGCCACCGCGCTGTGTCATAGTCTAACCGCCATTCTTCGAGCCAGGAGGTGCGTCGTTGAACGCCGCAGCTTTTCCACACAGCAACAAGGTAGGATTATTCCTCTCAAGAGTATATCATAACGATGCGGGCTACAGACGTAAACAGTACTCTCGCAAACTGCGAAAATTAAGGAAGGCGACGTTAGGCAGTTCAGTAGGCAGAGAATTTGTGAGAGACTCGTATCACTATTTATCTGTATATTTACATTTACTTCGAGATCCAATCATTATTAGATTTACTACTCTACTCCTGTATCTGTTTTACTCAACATCAAAGAAAGTAAATATATCCGTTAAAATTGTACTTTACTTTCCTTCGAACTGCAGTTATAAATTTATATATGTTGTTAAGTTTATCGATTTTGTAAGTTCGCAAGATCATCATTTTCATCTATGCAGGTAGTTTTTCGTATATATAAGTTGACAATATTGAGGGATGATATTAACAGACAACAGAAACGAAATTCTATACATATGCGGAATAATGTTTGAGGAACGAAAAAAATTATGCAAGGGTGAATCAGGACAAATTGTGTGCTAATTTCGTCTTGTGATGTTTCACAAAAAAAATGTCGAAATTGTGTTTTCAATTTGTCCCTAATGTGAAAATTGTTGGAGTAATGCTACCCTGAAAATAAAATTTTAATTACGTGTTAAACAAAATAAAAAATATCTTATATTAAATAACGAAACTGTGTACAGTGTTTTATAAATTACTTACTTCAATATAATGAATTCCGTTTGGTAATGTCATGGTAATGTGGTCATTGTTCAAATGGGGCACGACATTTTTCTTCTGCTTCTAACTTCAAAACACTTCAATGTAAATCACGTTCTGCTACAGAATATTAAACAAGTGCGGAAGATTAATAAAAAAGAACGTCTTGTCGAAAATTGCTACAGTTCGCAGTTTTCGAGAAAATCGTATGTATAATTAATGTATTTTTTGTAACGCCTGCAACATATGCATGCATTGCGACTTCTTGAAAGCATGTAACCGAACAAATAGGCATGTTGCAATAATATTTATTTTTGCGTCGGATGTTGTCATCTTAAGATATTGAAACAGGCAATTAGTTCGGTTAAACGCTTAATGCAAGAAGGTCGCAATGCCTGCATATGTTTTAGGCATTACAAAAATACATGGCATTTACATACGATTTTCTTGAAAACGTCTAACTCTAGTAGTTTTCGAGCCCAAATCTCTTTTTCGTAATTCAATGGATTCGTTGCAAGAAGTAATGCTCTATCTCTATTTTCCTAGGCAAAGACATTCAATTATGATTTATTGGTTTGTGGACATACACCATTGTTCATGTTTTGCTGATAAAACTTGTGTTGAATGACAAAGTACAAAAAAGAAAAAGGGAAAGAAAAAAAAAACAAAACAAAAAATCTCAGAGGAATTCTGTCATTTACTTTACTTCTATCTTTTTCGTATTGGGAAGTTGGTCCTATATTTGTGTCTGTCTTTTATGTCTCGGTGTTGTATCGTTATTCGACTGAATTCTATCTGTTGTCTAATATAATAATTGATAAAAAATAAAAAACTGACAAAATTACTTTGGGATTTTTTTTATTGTTTTTTTATACTTTGTCATTCAACATAAGTTTTATCAGCACAACATGAGCAATGGCGTATGCCCACAAACCAATAAATTATAATTGTAAATTCCCAATTCAATCAACATTTAAAAATCTCAAGGCATTAAAGCTGCTACAAGAAGTAATTTATGAAACTAGTCCAGCCAAATGGCGAAAAGTTGCATAACACACCAAACATATTATTCTCCTCGACTGGAAACAAGGAGTGGGAGAAATCGCAGTTGAGGCGATTGTTGTACGCCTGGGGACCAACAGAATAGTAGCGAAAGTAGCAGTGACATCTTTTCTGTTGAATCGCATATAGTTTGTATCAGTTCGCACTCGACAATCTGAATGTTCGCTTTGAGTACCTATTAGCAGACATTGACATATTTTCTATCGTAATAGTGTACGAACTTAATTTTCGCTGTAATTATTTATTTGCATGCATGAATTAAATGGTTGTACAGTGTTCCATGAAATGTTATATGTTAAGAAATATATTACTGTCTGTGAACTATTTGAAACGTTTCAAATTTAAAGTCTTGTTACTGATTTACGTCATGCAACGAATCCACTGAGGCGGCTGAGAGTGTGCGTAATGTATCTGATCCTTACTCGAATTTACCAATACTAAACTGAACTACACGACCCCTTACGCACGTACATACATGCATGTGCGTTTTGTTTGTAACTGTGACTCTTTGCCTGAAAGCCTTTCCTGCCCCCAGTCTCCATTGGATGTGGGAAGAGATTACGCTCTATCACGCTGTGGACATCAGCTAACAGACCGTTGGAACCCCCCAACCCCTTGATGGAACACTGAACTGCGCATCCGACCACCATCCAAAGAAGTAGCATTGACTAGCGAGAGAGTCCAAGGGAACCCATCCCAGGATCTCGCTCACTGTTTGCCCCCGACTGGGATCCTCAACTTATCCGCCTTTTGGTTTGAGTCGGGGCCTATCTAAACCCTAAACAGACTCATCGGGCCTGCTCCCAGGCACTTTAGTAGCCAACACTTAGACCTGCCACAGAGCAGCGGTCCTCTTCAGGTCTACCCAGCACGTGGCAACCACCACCACGACGAGTCCAACCCAGATCAGACCGTGGGGCTATGTGGTCGCCCGTAGTAGGTCTAATACATAATTTTCATGGCACGTATGGGTTTTCCAGCTGACCGCCAGAGTACTAGAGGAATGCACAGGATGTTCCTTGCATCAAAACATCCACCCGAGGGGGGCCCACCCTTACAGCCTCACGTCCGGTCGAACGTCGTATTTCCCTTGACCGTCGTCAAGTTCGTCCGTTTCCATTACCCAAGTCTGTTCACTCTGAGACCCGAGCATTTGAGTCCCAATGGCCTGAGCGCTGGGTAGTCTGACGCCCCACATAGTGGTATCTCCTTGGGGCCATCTGTCGGAGAATACACCAAGGCAGATACTCCTTTCCTAGCTCTGAGGAGCCAGGATTCATAGTGCCCGCACGCTTGAGCCTACATCAGTTCTAAGATCCAGTGGCGACATGAGGAGGCTGCAGGTTGGCTTGGTGTGTTAGGTTATGGCGCTGAGGGGTCACGGGCTTAGCACCAGAGGCCGAGGAACCCATCCCGGTGTAGTGTCCACCAATACTCAACGAAGCTCCTTACGCGCAGTGGGAATGGTCTCTCCCGTTTCGAAAGAAGCGTTTTGATAATCTACGTGTTATTTTGTCAACTGGCGCTCAGTCCACGCTGACGCCACGACAATTTCGCTTCTGCACACGTGGTTTTTTTGTGGCATCGCGCCCATAGTGTTTCAATAGGTCACGGGAGGCAGAATTTCTTCAAGGCTGCTGCGGCAACACGGTAGCTAGGCGGGGACTGCGCACGTGCTCACGTAGCTTGGAGGTGGGTAAGTTGTGGAGTACGTCGACCCTCAGGTGAGCACAATGGCGTCCTAACAAGTTGCCGCAGGGGCGCCGACAAACTTCCATCCACGCCCCTCTCTCCCCTCTACTACCTTCCGCATGAAGATTTTTGCTACGGCCAACTTAGCCACCCTTCCCCCCTCCTCTCCTCGTAGCCATGCCAAGTTTACAGCACAAACACGCTTGCTGCTCCCCTGCATGGTAATTAAGTCCCCGTTACACGCCTACTCTTAACATTCTCCTCCAGGTATTCCCCGCTACACTTCATTTCGCCCGGCTCCGTTAACCTGACACACAAGTATTTTAATAAGCCCGAACACTGCTTGCCTCATAATTAGTTCCTGGCCTCGCCGAATTTTCTTCCTTGCGAAATTTTGATTTGTGGATCTCGCCACTATATATTCTTTATGGTAATGGTTTCAACAAACATCTGCCTGTCCACGTGCCACGTACATTTCATGACGGAAATTCGTCGCTCCAAACGTTCTTCAAATGAGATTTTAAATACTATTCGACTTTTACAAATAAAAATACAGCGAGTTGGACCCACCGTAACACTCGTCGACATTGAATGTTTTTCCTACAGAACCATTAATTTTTTCAGTTACCTATTACTCTGTGAAAACCAAGAAAGAGAGCATTTAATGACAAATTTCGCGAGCCACAATTCCTGTGACTGTGTTTTTTTTTTACGAGCTTGGCCCACAAAACGCGGGAAAGCCCGACAAGACGAAAAGAGTTCGAATGTGGCAAAGTTAGTGGCGGGAAATGTCTCTCGTACTGCGGTGGGGACGTGGCTAAAAGCCACGGATAAGTACGACCGACGTTGCGGGTTGAAGGAGGAAAGACGTAGGTCATATAGCATTTGACCCCCCCCCCACCCACCTTTTATCATCTCTAGCATATAAGTCGAGGTATCCACCCACTGCCACTCCAGCCATCTGAAGCTGGCGTTGTTCAACGTCGCGTAACCTTCCCGGCAGAATGTCGCGCGCCGCGACGTCGGCTTATGAAATATGAAACGACCGCTGCTGGGAGGAAACGGGTGGGAGGGGAGGATGGCCGAAGTGGGGCAGAAGGAGACTAGGGCGTATCCCTCCCCCATTTTACCACACCTCTTTTTTTCCGGCGCGTTTCTCATGCCGCGTCGACGCGGCCGTAACACAACACGTGCATTTGCGACGCTACCACGGCCGCGTAAACATGTCACGAAAGGTAAAAAAAAAAAACAACACCGAGAGGAAGCTGGTGATTTTTAACCCCTCGGTCCTTCGGGACGTAAATTCTTGATGCTTCCTTGGAAATGTTCGCGGGTAACAACGCGCAGATCCCATTTATCCACATTTTGTATGCGCGGGGTGTTCCATTTCACTCAGGGCAGGTGCGTGTGTGTGAGTGTGTGTGTTCGCACCTGCAGTTCCTCATTAAACTCGTTCGAATGGGTTGCGGCAAGACACGTAAATCTCACTAACGGCTTCCGCGAAATTTTGTTCATCGCAGTTCTCACTCACAAGGATTGGAAAATAGAGAACGTCGTCCGTGACAAAATTCTGTTACAAGGTTTATGTTAATTTTTATATTGTTATTGTGTTGTGTCAACTGTAAACCTTTTTTGTGTTTCATACAGTAAAACTAAAATTTGAAATCGTCTAAAAGGCTTATGAGATACAAAATTGAATTACGATAATTTTTTTTTCTAATCCTCAGAAACACCGAAGATACTTTTACGATTAGCTTTTTATTTTCGGTGCAGAACATTGCTGCGTGTTTTTTTTTTATTTAACGTTGTGTTGTTTTGTAAAGTAACGTGGTGTATTCTCGCTGCTTCGTAGGTATTATTATTATTATATTTGTTGTTATCGGGCAGTGAATCGAACCAACGTGCCACGTCCTTCCGACTGCGAGGCGAGTGTTTCATCACTGCTCCACCTCGCTCGTTAAAGGGCGCGGTGTACCACAATTTTCATCTCCATTTGTTTATTTTTTATTTGTACAAGATATTTTTTATTATTTAAGACACAAAATGTTACTAAATTTGGCTCTAATGAAATTTTTTTATCTCTCATAGTTTTCGCGTAATGGCTTGTTAAAGTCATATGTTGCGTGTTTACCAAAACCAACTGATATACCAAACCAAACTAAAAAAAAAAATCACAGTGGATAAAGACATTGCAGGCTACAATGCTCATAAAATAAAGAATAAACATTATATGCATTTTTTTAAATTCTGAATCTGACAATAAAAATTTAAAAAATTCAAAAATGTTTTTAAAATACAAATAATTGTTATTTATTTCTGTGAACATATCATTATAGCCTGCAATGTCTTCATCCACTGTTATTTTTTTTTAGTTTGGTATATCAGTTGGTTTTAGTGTAGTCCTTAAAACGGAAACATGCAAAATATGAATTTAACAAGCCATTACGCGAAAACAATGAGAGATAAAAAAAATTATAAGGCCGAAATTTAGTCACATTTTGTGTCTAAAATAGGAAAAAAAATATCTGTTACAAATAAAAGATAAAAAATGGCTACGAAAATTGCGGTAGACCTCGCCCTTAACCATCATGAAGAGAACAGGTAGTCATACAGATGCAAAACGGTATGGTCGTGCCTTTAATGAATGCGTACTCGATCAGTTCTTGACTTTTGAAGGCTTAAGACACGGTCCACGAGTGTCTTTGATTACTTAAAGCAATGGGAGCTACTTTGTTGGTCGGATCTCATCCTGACGTGTCAATACGCAAATTTTATTTGGCGTATGACTTAGGGGAAATTAGTGGCTTCTTGCTATTTACTATAATTATTAACAACTGAATGAACTGCGATTTATCAAACTGCTTGTAATGTACAATACATTAAATTGAGGGCGTATTGATTACACTAACAATTTCGGAGCAAGTCTTGAAAAAATATCGTCAGCTATAGTGCAAGAGCTGGTTAACTTAATTTTTCCAAGTTTTATTTATCTCCAGATGTCTACACTACCCTTATGAGTGTTCCAGTTGCGTGTATTTATTTATAAATATTATAATTAGGAGTAGCCTATTGTTGCAACACAAATGTACGATTCAATAAATAACTAACTTATGTGTATGACAAATCCTATTTTAAGTATTACAAGTAGATGTCTCTAGCTACCTAGTTATCTAGTTGTTGCAATAAGCCCACGATATATTCGAAAGTATTTGAACAAAACACGTAACAATATTTTTGGCAAATAAGGAGACTTTTTCCCCTCGCGTATTGATATCGGTCCAAGGAAAGTTGTTAGGATAGAGGTGGATGGAGGCTGCTCTAAAAGTTGTTGACGTCAGTACAAAATTTATTAAGTAGGTGACTTACAAGCACTCCAACTTTAGTATCTTTCTTTTTTTTTCTATGGAATATTATTTACCTTGGTGATTCAAATTCAAATACCAGTAAAGGGTTCAATTTATAATTAAATTTTAAAATACAGTTTCTTTTTCTTTGACTCTGAATTTTGCTATGAATCGACATTACTCGGAAACTATATAGAAAATAACTTAAGCTGACTTACGTTTGGAATAAAAATCGTCATGTGACTCAACCTTATTTTTGATTGGCAAAATAATACATAGTGTTTAATATATTTTTTTAAGCATATAGGTCAATTAATTTTCGTGTAACTTCAACAGCTTATTGGGACTGTGAAAGCGCTGTGATATTAAGATACCACTACATGTTATGTAAATTTCATTGAGCAATTAAATTAGAAGAAGAGTAAAATCATAATACTGCAGTAGACATTCCAACGCAAGTTTAAAGTTTTTAATTATTTTCTAACGTTTACTAACTATTTTCATTTGCGCACTGTTTTACTTGAGAACGTTATTTTGTAGTTATATCTCCGCCTGCAAATTGATCGTTTTGAGACGTAACAATAGCTTTCCCTTCTAGAGACCCTCATGTAATGAGCATTAGCCGCTGAACAGCGAAATAGGATACCGTCATTCCACGGAACGCAGTTCAGTCTGTTTCCCGCTTGAACCGAGCGTTAAATTCGAACGTTCTCCGGAATTGAGGTAATTTTGTTGCCACTTAGCGTGAGTAGTGTGTGTCCAATGGTAGCGTGCACCTCATTGCCCCTCACAACGTTGGAATCTTGTCGTGGCATAGCCCAATGTGCGTTGAAGACGACTGCATTCGCTCTGATTGCTTGGCTTGGACAAAGATGGAAGACGAGACGACCAGGGCATTCGCAAGATGAAGGTCGTAATTAAAATGCCGCTCGGATGTATCGTGACGGTTAAAGTTACCCATCCAGAGATAGAGAGTGAGAGAGTTGGTAGCAAAGGCCGATGCCTAGAGACACAACAGTATAATTCCCTTACCGTTCTTAGTGTTTGATTCGACAGTTTCTTCCCGTTATGAGAATGTGGTGATGTGATTCACTGTCGAACGATTAATTGAACATATTAGCGCAAAATTTAAGTTTCTCTCGCCAGATAGACAAGAGTTAAAATTTGACAGTGTTACGTATCCGTAGACTACGTGCTAATGGATGACTTGAAGTACACGCCCCCTGACGTCACCGCAGGGGAAACGTACTGTGGGAAACAAAGCTTGTTTACAAACATGCTGATTTGTTAGTTGGTAATTGCAGAATGCAAAAATGTTGCACATTCGTAGATTTGCACGCAAGGGTAAAAAATATTAGTTTCAATTTCATGGTTAAGATACGCAAATACATAAGATTTATGTTTTACCTGAAAAAAAAAACGGCAAATTTCAAACAAATAATCAATATTCTTGACGTACATCTCATCCGGGACATGTGAAGCCTAACAGCTAAATGAGGATTATGTTCGGCTGCGGTATCCATGGAGATAGGAATTGTATCCCACGCCTGACTGAAGCTCCGCCTCTTTTCAAGTCGTCCATTGTAACGTATCAGTAGAGATGTTGGTATATCGCGAAAATCTTATGTCCCAACATACCCTTGAAAACACTGTAGTTTGTAACAACATGTATAATTGAGTGATATACGTCTGACACTCCGTAGCTGTCTGCAGACCAATATCAGACATCAAACATTACAATAGTGCGATTTTTATTTACTTAGTCGAATTGGGCAACAGCTCTACGCAAAATCAAATGCCAGTAGTATTTTCATCAAGGCGAACGTACGTTGAAACCCAGCAAACGGTCAAGTTTTCCCGCGATAAACCATCATCTCTAGGTATAAGTAAAGTAAGCTATAACTTTATCAGATTTGAAAAAGTCTTTTAATAATATTTAAGTCCTATATAGTTAATGTTTATACAACATGATATACGACTTAAAATAATTCATAGGACTGATTCAAAGCTAAGGGATTATTTTATCCATAAGTAACAATTGCCACATAGACAATTAATGCATAAAACCATACAATTCAAGGTTTTTCGTCATACCGACGTTAAGGATGACTGACAAGAGTTGCGTACATCAGACTTCGAATAACTCGGTTACACTCGGCGATTTTAAACTATATTCATGCAAAGAGCTAAGATTGAACCGACGTCTGTCCACACTTCTCGAGAAAACGCCACTAACACGAATTGGGGAAAAATATGTAGACTAATTAAATGTATGTTAAATATGTAATCTTTCTTCGCAGATAGACTCTATAAGTTTATAAACAACTCAACGTTACATGTCAATGGCCTGAGTTTACTTAACGAGGTATTTGTTTCTTGTAAATACTGCTTACCGCTTCGTTTTTTATCATTCTAAATCCAATATTATGTATTCTAAATCCGGTAGGTTGTTAGAATGCGGCCCTATCACCTTACTGGTAAATATGCCACGTTTGATGCACGGAAGTAGGCATGCGATAAGAACTAGAATGGATGGAGCGTCAACAACCGTTGGCTTTTATCTATGGGACTTTAAGCTGTGATTCTATTATTTTATTTATGGAAAGTGTAAAGTAAACTCCAGCGCGTGCTTCTCTATTTTCGTTTTACGATTCCGGTTGATATTTTTTACGTAACAGCAGTCTAAAAAAAAGGCCGATTTTGACCCGAAAATATGTTTCCAGGCATGATAGTAAAAAAAAAAAAAAAATAGGGAAGCACAATTAGAAATGTGTTTTTCATTTACATAGATAAAGAAATCAAACGCTGTAGTTCAGCGCTTTGTTCGTTGTGGCGATGAGGCATTTGATGCGCGCTTCAAGGTTGGACTTACAGGCGCATGTAGGTACGGCCGTAAGGTGGCTGCAAGGGTGAACGTATTTTTGCCTATTTGACGCTTAGAAGTGCGGAAGTGTTAGGAGTAGTCTTCGGCGGTGTCGAATTTCCACCTTTGACGCTAGGAAACAGCGCAGTGATAAGAGCCAGTGTCCCACGCTTGACGAGAAGCATATCGCCTCTATACGCAGCGCGCTAAACTGGTGTCCAAGGTTTCCGTTATAGTCTTTTTCCTATGGGACTTTAAGCGGTGACTACAAATTCAGGTAATATTTTCGGAGTTACATCAGTATAAAAAAAAACACGATTTTAGCCAATTTGATAGGCCCGAAAATCATGTTATAACAAGCGTTCTGAATTTTTGAAAACGTAGTAGCATAGTTTCAAGAGTGTGTTCTTTTCGTAGATAAACATAATACGATTAAGTTAAGTGGTTTCGCGTATAAAAGAATACGCGTGACACGCTGCAGCACCGTCTATTCGCCAGTCGAGGACTTCTATTAAGGGGACTCTAGTGCGTTAAAATATTAAATTTATGAAATATTGTTAGGTTTGTAGATATTACTTTTGGGTTCAGATACCTCTTGGAAAACAATTGAAGCCCTCACAGTTTTCTCATACCGATGCGTCAAAGTAAAATATTGCTTGTTATGCTGCCATGCAAATAGTGAAAACTAATTTACATACATAAATGAACTAATCCACTGGGAAATTACTATGCAATAAAATATGTAAATACCTACAACGTAATATTTTGAATTATTTTTTTTTTTTCAAATCGCGAAAGTACAGAAAAAATTGCAAATTGAATATTTTTTAAAATATATAAATATAGTTCTCGGGATATTTTTTAATGTTTTATTACGTAGTCCATGCATTGCCTGTTATTTCGCTGTGAGTTATTTTATTTACGTAAGTGAATTTGTTTTCTCTATTTGCATGGCAACAAGAGAATGCAAATTTTGACTTTGACGCTCCTTTATGAGATAACTGTGCCAGCTAAAATTGTTTTGTAAGAGGAGACTACCCTCACAAGTATCATCTACAAGACTAATACTATTTCAAATTAAGATTAGGATTTCGTTGCACTTTATTGCCCTTAATAACGGTAGGCCTACAGCATGCGCATCTTACCTCACTCTAGCATCGAGGCGCAAGTCACTACACTGGCGCGCTCTCTTCTCGCCGACAGCTTGCCACTATGAGACGTTAAGTGCGACCTTGCTAAGTGGTCAGACAGCTCACCTCCCTCCTAGGCGGCGATCCGGGTTCGATCCCCGGAGGGGTCGGGTCTCGGATTTTCACGTGTGGGAATTATGCCGGACGATGTCGCTGGCCGGTGGGTTTTCTCGGTAATCACCTGTTTCCCCCGCCCCTCTTATTCTGGCGCTTCTCGATCACATGGCCTCATTTCATGTCGTCTACGGTCTACGCAGTTTGTCAATGGAGTCCTGTTAGTGAAATGTGCATTCAGGGTACAATCGCCTAGCCCTAGGATATCCTCCTCATACGATATTTAATTATTTAGAAAGCCCTTATTATTTTATGACTTAATATTAAAGATAGTGCTGTATTTTTAACGCTTATACCTTTTAAATATTGTGCACGGTGTGTTTTGAGCAAACTATCATAAGGATGCTTATTTTCGCAATTTTTGGCAGCGTGGAACTTAATTTTAGAGCTAAACGGATAACCTAAAATAAGCACACACGTGTGTAACGATCTTTGAATGCTATTCCTAAAACCCAGTACACACTATCAGTAATTCAGTAAAGAAATCCGTACCAAATGAAGTACACGTAGCTCAAGTACTGAATTTCACAGATAAAGCCCGTCATATTTTTCATCGCAGTATGTGTTCACGCGCATGCGCGATGCATAGTTCCATCCACCGCGCTTGTGAAATATGCAACTAGGGTTGCCAATATGCTTGGAATATAAATAAAACTCTCGTTCACTACTGAACACACGACCATCGCAGTTTTCAAAACCTGTATCATACAAGATTGTTTCACTTATTTGGCAATCACAGGCACGTCTTTATTGTGAAATAGTTTTTGGGAATTTTACATTTATACTTTATGGAACATCACAAATATATTTTTTCTTCTTTATGTACTGAAAAATGTTTAATAACCAGTGATAGTGTGCACACAACACAGAAGTTTTGCCACTTAATTCTGGTATAAAATCGCAGTCGAAATTTATGAACAGAATTAAGTGAGTAATTGTGTAAAGAAATAAGGACAGTGTGTACCGGACGCAGACGTCACTCGCCTACTCTTAGCAGTTTTCGAGTAACCTTGCTACGCTCTGCACGCCGTTCAGTGACCCGGGCAGGCAGCCAGCCTAAAACTGTGGTTTTCAGCATTCTTGATCGTATGAGGTGAGGACTGAGCTGCGGTTGAATGTAAGTGTGCGGAAATCAGCAGCGTTTCCACCGTGTACATAACCCGCGAGACTGCTGCACTGACTGCGATTTCCAAATAATCTACGTTTTAGTGAGTGACGGAATTATAGCTCAGTAACTGCTATTAATTTAAGGGCCCCACATAAATTCTATAGATTTGCGTGTTTGAAGCACAGCACATAATATGCCATGAGTAGAAATGATGGTAAATCGCGAAAATATTTTGTGCCAACATACCTTTGAAAACACTGTAGTTTCTCGCGACATGTATGGCTGTGTGATACACGTCTGACACAACGTAGCTGTTTGCAGACCAACTACAGACATAGACTATGAGCCAGAAGCATTTGTGGGCTCACCTCGAACATAAAGCTAAGACTTACATATTTTGTTAATTTGATACCGCTGATTACGAATATCGAGACGCGGACATCGAAATCGGTAGCTTTCCGTCTCAAAATGGCGTTCAAAGATGGCGGGTCAGCTATACGACCACTTTGGCTTTCAGTTGGTGTAACTTTT